>JAJPUD010021683.1:0-22681 GCA_023553655.1 Myrmecobius fasciatus | reverse complement strand
AAAAAAAAAGAAAGTAACAAAATCAGATTCATTGAGGAATGTTTAGATAACTAGGTTCAAATTGTAGCTGTTAATGGTTCAATGTCAGGGTGGCAAGAGGTTCACATTGGAGTAACCCCCGAGCATCTGTGCTTAGCCCTATATTACTTATTTATATCAATAAGTTGGATAAAGCCAAAGATAATATATTACTTAAATTTGCAAGTGGCAAATCTGGTAGAAATAACTGGATGAAAGATTTGGAATTCAATAAAAACCTTACAGACTAGAGCATTGAATTGAATATAGTAAGAAGAAATCCATGTGAGATAAATATCACAGTCTTGGTTGAAGAAAAAATTCACTTCTGAAATATGAAATGATATATGAAAGTAATGGAATATTATTGTTCTACAAGAAATGATAAACAGGCTGATTTTAGAAAAGCCTGGATTTATGTGAATTAATGTTGAATGAAGTAAGCAGAACCAGGAAACCATTGTACAAAGCAACAATAAAATTGTGTGAGATGATCAACTATGATAGACTTGTCTTTTCTCAGCAATTCAGTGATCTCAGGAAATTTGAATAAACTTTGGATTGAAAAGGACATCCACATCCAGAGAGAGAACTTTGGATATTGAATGCATTTTTACCTTTTTTGTTTTTGTTTGTTTTTGTGTTTTACCCCATTTGTTCTGATTTTCTCTCCCAACATGACTTATATGGAAATATATAAGAAAATGAATCAATATGTATGACATTAAAAAGTTTAAAAAGTGAAAAAATGAATATGAAATGAAAGAAATATGGTTAGACATTATTATGAAAAAACTGAGGATTTAGTGAACTTAGGAGCTTAATATAATTCTATAGTGTGACAGCGTTCTGAGGCTAATGACCTTAACTGAATTAAGAAGAACATTACTTTCAAGAGAAGAAAATGATGGTTTTACTGTAACCTACCTCCATCTGGTCTTATCAGGAGTATTATGTTCAGCTCTGCTTCAGTCTTCTCTTCTTCAAGTTAAATATGCCTAGTTTTTTCAAGCAATTATTTCAAGGCCCTTCACTGTCCTTTTCTTTTCAAATTGTGGTCCGTCTTTGAAGATTCCCTAGTTTATTAAAGTCCTACTTTCTATTCTACTATATTATGGAAATGCTGTTTTATTCCTTAAGTTCAGAATAAATTAAATTAAATTTTAAAATCTTCAAATCTATTATTTACAATTTGTTATTCCTTTTAAATATATAATAAAGTTGTCAGGTAACTTTTTTCCCTTCCTTACTGCTCTCCCACCTTAGAGATGGCTGCCATTAGACACAATGGTATGTATGTGTGTGTACATATAAAAGAATTCTATATGTACTCCTATTTGTCAGTTCTTTATCTGGATGCAGATAGTATCTTCTTACAAATTTTTTATAGCTAATTTGTGTACTTATAATAGTCAAAATAAGTTAGTCTTTCAAAATCATTCTTAAAACAACATTGCTATTGTGGTATATAGCACTGCCTTAGTTCTGTTCATTTCCCTCTTTGTTTTTTGTGCAAGTCTCTTTTTATAAGATCATCAAGCTCATCATTTCTTATACCATAGTAATATTCCATCACAATCATATACCACAACTTTGATCAGTCATTCCCCAATTAACAAGCATCCCTCCAATCTTTTGTTATTTGTCACCACAAAGACATTCAGATTCATTTCAAAGTTCTTTCTATTTATATTATTGTTGGCATAGGATGTCTTGTTTTCACATGTCTGCTTACTTCACTCTGCATTGGTTCATATATTTTCCCATATTTTACCCCTGAAATTCTTATATTTGTAATTCCTTATAGCAGTGTAATAATAATAATAATAAATAACTAATATGAGAAATAACGTTGAGTAGTATACAGAGCTCTTGCCTCAAAATGAGGAAGACTTGGGTTCAAGTTCTAACTGTGAAACCTACTGCTTGTATGATTCTGGGTAAATCATGTATAAAGTGTGCCCAAAATCACAGTATAGTTCCAAACAATGAAAATAAAATTGCACTAAGACTTTTGGTACAATATAACATTATGCATGTGCACCTTTGGATACATATACATTTACTTATGTGAAATTCCTTACTTTATTTTGCTAGAGAGCAGTCTTCTTTTCCCATTTCTGATTCTGGATAGACATCAAAATCAGTTTTGATAAAGTCATGGTTGTTTTCTTTTTAAGTTTCTGGTTGCCCACTTTATATATAACCTCCATTAAAAAAATGTATTTTTCAGGTTTGAAACAATGAACTTCCTGTAGTCCATAACTCTACAAATTATTCAGGGATATGTTTGTTTTAGAAAATTCTTCGTTTCTTAAAAATGATGGCATAATTCTAAGGTGAAAATCTAACTTAATGGGTCTTTGTGAATTCTCTCAAGTCACATGTTTACATTTTTAAAACTTTTAATTGATTTCCAGTTGGGCAAACTAGAAAATTAGAAACCAAGAAAATCTTATAATGTAAACTCATCACCCTTACCTATCAATGTTTATTCACTCCTCAGAGAGCAGGAAAATTCATTTAGTTTGCTGTCCTAACTTTCTTAAGAAAATTCACAGCAATATCAATCCAGTCAAAGTACAATATTTTCCATTTGTTTTAGATCTTAATAAAATCACTAGGGATCTTTTCTCCTCCAAAGGGTTAACTTAAACATATCTAAAATGTAAAAGCTATCAAAAGATTAGATTTCCTGAGCTTACACAATTCCCAGACATAAGCTTCATGGCCTCTATCCCTCTTAATCAATTCTTCTCCATTTCACTAAAATCTGTTATGTTTATTCTCATATTATCTCTGACCTTAAAAGTAATCTGTACTTTGTTCTTATTCATTTGATTATACAGGAACTGTGTTTGTTGAAATAATGAACAATTTTGACATCTCTTCAACAGAAAGTTCAAGCAGTCAAAAATTCATGATGAGTCCCAGATGTTAATAAATATCAAAACATTGGGGAAAAAATAAAACTTAAAAAAAAGTGAGATCGTGGATGACACTTCGTTTCAATATGAAAAAGCAAGGACAGGATTAGTATTTATAAGATATTGAATGGATTTCTTGTGAAAAATGTTTAGCATCTAAAATCCAAAAAACACATAATGTCACGATATAGGTTTCTCCAAGACCTGCTTTTTTGAAATGTTTGTGGGGAATAGAATGGGGTGGGGTGAGGTGAGTGAACTTTGGGAACTCAAAAGATTTATACACAAAATAGAACTTTTCTGAATTTTGCTATATGCATATGTTGCTGTAGACAGTACTTGTATCAAAAAGGTACAAGAAAATAATTAAGAAAAAAGAAATGTGATTAAAGTAGGATTCAAATGATTTTTTGAATCATTTGAGAAGATATTCCATCAAAGGAAATAGCAGACCTTGAGGGAAAAGAAATGTAATCAATTTTTCTAGGCATGAGAGGATATTTTAGTAAGTACATTCTCATAATCTTTCTTTTCCTGGAAATAAGGATAGAAGTAATGGCAAAGAAAATATTGGTGAAGCCATATTGTTCATCAACTTGTACTTGTTTATTTTTTCAGTTTTTAACCAGAGACTTCAAGAATAATGGGATTTTACCTCTTCTCTCAAAGAAACAATAAATGGATTTTCTTATCTACCTGGAAAGGCAAAGATTTTGTAGCACTGAATTCACTATACTGTTGACCAATTTTACTTAATCAGTGGGATGATCCAAGATAAACATTAACACATTGAAGTGAAAAATCTTTAACATTCAATCTTCAATCTTCTTTAATATATATACACATATATATATATATATATATATGTAGTTATTTAACACCCTTCTACTATAGAATTTACTTCTCTGAAAGACGGTTGAATTGACTAGGCACACCCCCTTTGATTCTACCTAATGCTCTAAAAATTATCTGTAATTCAGCCCATAGCCACCAGATGGTAGTGAAGCTGTTAGGGAACAAAGCTAAGTTTCTTCAGCTATGATTGGCTGATCAAATGTAATAACTTAAACTGTAACAAATTTTGTTTTTATTCAAGCATAGCAGTATGATCTAATATTTTTAGCTGTATAACATATATGGACCATTTGCAATATAATTTGGAAGTAGGCAAAGTAAAGAGCACAGCACATTTTCGATAACTGTTCAAATCTTGTCACTGGCTACTTAGATCTTTAGCAATTTTTTTTTTCAATCAATAAGCATCTTTTAAAGGAATGTTTTCTTTGTTTTAAAATTTTTCAGGAAAATGAACCCATTGAGGTATGTCTGAGCAATAGTGCAATAAAATTTGGCACATATATCTGCTATAATTCTGAGTCTTTACTATCATCAAAATAGCAGTATATAGTCCTTGACCTAAGAATGTTTTGCGTTTTGGGGGGAGGGGGGGTTGAATTTTTTTTAAAAAGATTAACCTTTCATGATCTGAAAAACTGTATTAAATTAAAATTTCAGCATTCACAAATAAAATTTAATTGGAACACAGATATGCTCACTCACATATTTTTATGGCTGCTTTTGCATGCATGAACAAAGTTGAATATTAAACCAGAAACTGTCCTCTTATTACTTGGAATTAATGATTGATGTGCTACAAATCACACTGACAAGATATAATTTGACAGCATTTTTAGTGCCATATATAACACCTACTGTAACATTTTGCTTTACTAGTTTACACATAGAATGTCTAAAGATAGAAGAAAAAAATATTGCCAGTTTTTGATCTCCTGGTCAATACTAGTTTTTCCTATTGAATCTCCCTCAGACACTATTATCTAATACTGAAAAGTTTTGTAAATTAGTTTCTGATGCAAACATGATAATGTTTCTTAATGAATTCAACCTAAAATTATAAGGTAAAACAGAACTGTTATGCAAAATTTACATAGCAGTACAATCTATTAAGTGACAACTAAAGCTGTTTAATTTTAAGTAGTATCAAAATAGTTTATATACTGACTGTAATATCAAAGATTAAAACAAGAAGTAAGATCTCTATTCCCACACAAATTTGTGACGTGCACATTTTCTGAGCTCAAACTACAGTTCCAGTGGCAAGTGCAAAGGAAATTTCCATAATTCAGAATCTATTTAACTGTGCAACGGTAAAACTTCCACATAATTTTTCATTTGAGGTCATTAATGCACAATGTAATGGCATGCTAAAGGGAAAACATGAAGAGAAGAATCTTTTTTAAAAATCTATAAATGCCTTCCAAGTGGTGAATATGCTTGATTAAAATCATATGTTCATGGATAGATATCAGTATTTGATAGTAACTATTTGTATGAAAAGACATTTTCAAAGATGAAATATATAAAGCCTCATTTCATATTAGCATCAACAGATTAGTGATTTCAGTCTATTTTAATAACAGAAAACACCACTTTTGAATCTCAACTAGACAAAATATTGTCCCTTTTAAAAATACCATTTTCTTTACTAGATCTACATTAAAATAATTGTAGTCAGTTATTTTTATATTTTTAATGTTATCACTAAAATATTTGTGAAAAATTGTCTCTTGTTTCATAAACACTCATATAATATCTTCAAATCTGCCTTGGCAATGAAAGTCTAAAATATTTACTATCTTGCCCTTTACATTAAAAAAAAAAAAAAACTTTATTTTAACCTATTTATTGCTGTTAAGACCTACATGCATTTTTCCCCAAGGCAATTGGGTTAAGTGCCTTGTCCAGGGTCACCCATCTAGTAACAGTCAAATATCTGGGGCCTTTTGAGTGCAGAGATGGTAATCTATCCACTTCACCACTTAATTGCCTCTACATGTATGTTTTTGTTTCCCAAGCTGTTCTATACTTTATTACTATCTTATCTTCCTTATATGAAAACTGATGTGGATGAGAGTTAAGGACATCTGCAGGATGAACAACTTATGGTACTTAAAGGTAATGAGAATATTATTATTCTAAAAAAATTATGAATAAGCTGATTATAGAAAGGCCTGGAAAGATTTACACAAACTGATGCTGAATAAAACAAGCAGAACCAGGATTACACTGTATATAATAACAGTAAGAATATGTAATGACAAACTATGAAACGCTTTGTTCTTTTCAATGGTTCAGTGATTCAAAGAAAACTTAATTGACGTTGAATAGAAAATGCCATCTGCATCCAGAAAAAGAACTAGAGACTGAATGTAAATCAACACATGCTATGTTCACTTCTTCTTTCTGTTTTTTTAATCTCTTCCATCATTTTTCCTTTTGCTCTGCTTTTTCTCTCCCAACATGATTCATAAAGCAATATGTATTAAAAATAAACTAACTACAATAAAAAGCATAAAAAAGATATCTGCAGTTCTAAAGATGTCTGTATTCAATGGATGAAAACAAAAAAATTTAGTGAACACATGTCTATATCTCTCTAAACATGGCCCTTAACACAATTTCAGCCATGTTAAACAAAACCAAATATGGTATAGTTAAAACATTATTTAATATGGAATAAGAGTCTTTGGCTTAAAATCCTAGTTATAATACTTATTATCTTTGTGATTAGAAAATACTTTGCTTCTCAGTTTCTCATGAAAACTCTAAAGATCCACTTTGTCTGCTAAACCATATATGTCTTCAATAGTACCCTTATATTATTGAAAAGGGTAAATATTTTGTTTTTCAAATAATAAACCCCATCTCTCTAGTCTAGCCATTTTCTCAGGCTCTTCTCCATGACTAGAATTCTCTTTCTTCTCATCTCTAACCCCTAGCTTTCCTTGCTTTCTTTGAATCTTTTTATGTTTGGATGGCATGGAGAGAGTAGGAAGTAGAGGCATTCAAATAGAATGAAATTTAATTTATTTAATGATTTGGGTTCAAATGTCTCACATGATTGATTGAGTGACTTTCAGAAAGTCTTTCAACTCATCTAGACATCACTTTTGTCATTTATTAAACAAAGAGAGTGGACTCTTAAGCTTTTTTTCTAGCTCCAGCTTTATGTTCACACATCATGTATGCTCTCTGTCTCAATTTCCTCACTCCAAAGTGTGGAACTTGGTCTGTGATAATGGAGATCCTTTCCAGACCTAAATTTCATGAAATCTTTTTGTTTAAGTGCTTTGTAAAACATTAGAGCTAGATTGTCATGTCATTAATGATAATAATCTTAAAGTATTTAACATGCCAATAATAATTAATTTAAACAAGCCATACATTGGCCTCTATTTCTGTTCCTTACTTTCTGGTAACTTTATGTATGCGCCTTATTATGAGAAATAAAGAGGTATCATATGAAAAAATACACTCCCTAAATATGTTTGGAAGGGGTAGATGAAATATAAAGATAGGATCAATATTTTTTCAGATGAAGAAATTAGAACCATCCCTAGTCATATAAAAAAAATACTCTGTCAGTATTAATCAAACACAAATTAAGACAACTCTAAGGTACCATTACGCACCTTAGGTTAGCTGACAGGAAAAGATAATGATGAATGTTGAAGAGGATGTGGGAAAACTGGAACACTAATGCATTATTGGTGGAATTGTGAACTGATCCAAATATTCTAGAGAGCAATTTGGAACTATGCTCAAAGGGCTACCAAACTGTGCATACCCTTTGAGCCAGCAATGTCTCTACTAGACCTGTATCCCAAAAAGATCATAAAAAAAGAAAAGGACCCACATGTACAAAAATGTTTGTAGCAGCCCTTTTTTTGTAGTGGCAAAGAAATGGAAACTAAATGGATGCCCATCAGTTGAGGAATGGAGAATAAGTTATGGTATGTATTGTCCTATAAAAATGATCAGCAGGATGATTTCAAAAGAGCCTGAAGAGACTTACATGAACTGATGTTAAGTGAAGTGAGTAGACCCAGAAGAATGCTGTACACAGCGAGATTTTACGATGATCAATTCTGATGGACATGGCTCTTTTCTACAATGAGGTAATTCAGGCTAGTTCAAATGGTCTTGTGATAGAGAGAGTCATCTGCACCCAAAGAGAGGATTGTGGGGACTGAGTATGGATCACAACATAGTATTTTCATTTTTTTTTTTGCTAAGGCAATTGGGGTTAAGCGACTTGCCCAGGGTCACACAGCTGTTATGTGTCTGAGACCAAATTTGAACTCAGGTCCTCCTGACTTCAGGGCTGGTGCTCTATCCACTGCACCACCTAGCTGCCCCTTTCATTTTTTTTTTGTTGTTAGCTTGCATTTTATTTTCTTTCTCATTTTTTCCTTTTTCATCTGATTTTTATTGTGTAGCATGATAACTATGGAAATGCATATGCAATTCTTCTATACATTATATATATATATATATATATATATATATATATATAGGTTTACTTGCCATCTAGAAAAGGAAATGAGGGGAAGGGACAGAGAAAAAATTTGGAACACAAGGTTTTACAAGGATGAATGTTGAAAACTATCCCTGCATATATTTTTAAAAATAAAAAGCTTTAAATAAAATGATAGGATTAATAGCCATCCCTAGCAGACATCTCAGAAAATGGGTCAGAAGACCCATTGGTGGACAAAGGAGAAAAGGAAAAGGCAATAATAACTGACAATAATAAAAATGAACATTTATATAGTACTTTTTAAAGGACTAAAATGATTTATAAATTTTGCTTCACTTTATTCAAGAGAATTAATACTATTGTTAACCCTATTTTACAGATGAGAAGACTGAGACAGAAAGAGGTTGAATAAGTTGATCAGAGTCACAAAACTAGTAAATGTTTGAAGCTAAGTTTAAACTAAGGTCTTCCTGACTCCAGACCCAGTGCTCTATCCACTGTGAGTATATAGAATGTGTACGTACTCTACAAAATTTAATTTGAGCTTACAGCAGCCTCATGGATGAAGGGACCATAAATAGTATTCACATTATGTAGCTGAGAAAACTGAGTTCCAGAGACTATTAGTACATTGTTTATAACCACTGCTCTATTGAGTTTCAGTGTTTTCAAACAGGATTTGAAGCCACATATTACAAATCCAGCATTCTATTCATCACGCCACATTGACTCTCTTAATTTAAGAGCATGGGGCTCTATCTGAAGAGGATGACTGAATGCTTGTGTGGCCATCACAAGGGAAGGTGCCTCAGAGGAAATGCACCAAGAATAAAGTATAACAGTAATTCCTAAGTGAGCACCACAACCAGACTTTACCTTTTATATTTAATGATCTTGTTTAGGGTAGAGGACCCAGTAATATTAAATGTAAATGTCTTATTATAATTTGCTTACATTGCAAATAGCAATAAGCAAATGCCTTATTTACTTTCCAGTTAAAGCTATCTCTCTTATCTATCAGATAGTGGTTACCATCCACTGTTACTGAGTAACACAGACTTCATTAGAGAAAGGTCAACATTTAGGAGAGAGCATATTTTTTAAAAAATTTGACTAGACAAAGAAATTATGCTTTCATCAGAGTATGGAATTACTGGTAAGTAGTTTCCTTGGTTAACATAGACTAGAGTCTTCTCTACATATTAGAAAGTCATCAGAGGTAGATTTCAAAAAAATCTGGAAAGACTTACTTGAACTGATGCTGAGTGAAATGAACAGAATCAGGAGAACATTGTATATAGTAACAGCAAAATTGTGCAATGATCAGTTATAATAAACTTAGCTCATCAGCAATATAGTGATCTAAAACAACTCCAATAGACTTGTGATGGAAAATGCTATTCATATATAGAGAAAGAACTATGGAGACTGAATGAAAATCAAAGCATTCTATTTTCACTTTTTTTGTTTTGTTTTTTCTTTTTCATGATTTTCCTTTTGATTCTGATTTTTCTTTCACAACATGACTAATATAAAAATATATTTAAACTAATTGTTTATGTATAACCTATATCAGATTGCTTGCTGTGTTGGAGAGGGGAGAAATAAGAGAGGGAAGGAGAAAAAATTTGGAACCTAAAAATCTTATAAAAATAAAATTTAAAACTATCTTTACATATAATTAGAAAAAATAAAATTCTATTAAGTAGGGAGGAAAAAAATAGTTACCAGAATGAGTCAGATATGAAACTTGAATCCAGGTCTTACTGGGTTTTAGTTCATATCTCTAACAATTATTTCTTGCTGTTTCATATTAATGACAGCTTACTTAAATTGAAACAGAAAAAGAAAGCCCTATGAAATCAGAGATCCTCTCTGAGATGATCTGTGAAACTCTTAGAAATCAATACTTTCCTCTGAGATATGTGAAGTTTCCATTGCCATTATCAAAGCTTCAGGTATAGTCTTTGGCACTTTTTTAAAAATTAGAATTACTGGAACCAATCTCCTTAAAGCTTTGAAAATGCTGGTGACTCAGGGAGTACTTTTGTTGCAGTGCCCAATGCTGTGGTATTTTGGTTCAAAGGAAAGAGAAAACAACTAAGATTTAAAGCCTTCTTTTGTAGCAAATCACAAAGTCCCCCTATTTGGGCAGAAAACAAGAATGTGTCGACAATGGTGATTCAAGGGATGATGATGATGAGGGTCACAAATTTAAAGTAGTAAAATCTCATCAGGTCCAGGGGATGAGGTGTGAAAAGTTAGTAATTAAGCATCTCTTTTGGACTTTAAAGGGGAGGGGGAAAATAAGGCATTTTACAAGCAAAACAAATTCTAATTAAAGCAATTAGATTACACTGTCTAACAATGGAAAACATTCTTACTGTCTCATTTCAGCTCAATTTTCTTCCCATGAAATGTATACAAATATATACACATGTACACACACAAATATACAAAGGTATATAATGTATAAGGATGAATGCATAAACAGGTCAGCGTGATTTTGAGTTTCTTCAAAGAACAAAATGCAAACTAACTCTTTTCTGCATCCTTGTGACTCATGATTCTTAACCAGGCTCACAAAGAAATGAACTTGAGTAATCACACCATTAAAGCTCTTTACCAAGAGCCAATTCCCGTGGTCTCACTGGGTCCAGCTGCTGATGACTCACAGAGGAAGTGGTAGAGATTAGGGTGCACAAGGAAAAAAAATCAGAACAGCCCAGAAATAAAGCAAATCAACCAAGCATTACCTTTTGTGCAGAATGGAACAATGGCTTAACTACTGAGGTTCAAAATGATCCATCTTATTTCCCTCATTTGTGCTATTCCTGTTGGAAAGACCACCAGGAAACATGTGAACCACTGTGGAATACCCACTGTAATCCAAGGCACATCTCAATTAATATTCCCTTCTGACAACAGCTAGAACAATGCACAACATCAAGCCGTTTAATCTCCGGCAATAATTCCTTTTGTTGAGTTGAGAGGTTTTCCCCTTGAATTAGGTTTTAAGATAGGATTTTCAAAATTAGTTGGGTAGTCTACATATTGTAAAGTGGAGGTCCCCCATCTCCTAAGCACAAGCATATGGCTAGGTACAGTGCTGGCTGAAGTAAAGGCTGCTACGGATAATTTTTCCTTTAGTCATTAACAAGTGAGTTATCTCTGAAATAAAATCAGCCCTTTATTAGCAAATGTTGTAACTAAACTGCACAGTTGTTAAAAGTCTTCTTTCAATTTTCTTTAAAGTGTTAGAAATGTAAATGGATCCTTTATGTCACCCAGCAGAATTAAGTCTGATCAGGAAGATTTTTAAAAGGCTATGTTACAGATTGTTCACTTAGTTACCGGTGGACTTGAACATTTCACTGTTTTAAATCTGTCTAAACTAAGATATGCTTATGGATGCATTTAAGAACAGCCAAATGAGCAGAAGAAAATAATAAGAATAATTTTATTTATTAGTATTAATATTTATTCTCCATAATTGAATTAAGGCATATTTAAAAGGTTGCAGATTTTTTTTTTGTTCTGCTTCACAAAAGGATTGTTTACATATTTAGTTCATCACTTGACTACAAAGTGATTGGAAAGGAAATGTCTGTTTTAGTAACAAAAATTATGACTTTGGACTTTGGACTTCCTTGAAGTAAGTTGTGTTCTTTTGGTAATGGTTATGATGTTTATTAAAAGAAAAAGGTGAAAGGCTTGAAGACTTTTTAAATTATTTGGATATAAGAACAGAATAAAACAATTCTAAATTAGCAGTGGGAGAGGGAACTAGACTTCTTGCATATATGAAAGGCTAAGAATAGTATGGTCATACTTCTGTGAAATGTTTTGTGATGTATTTTACAGTATGTCCCTTAGCCAAGAACCGAAAAGTATGCTTTAAAAAAGAATGCATTTGCATCTTACATTATTGTGCTTAGAGAAACACACATGCCTTCTGCACTCCTGTATACTTAATTCATTAAATGATTTTCACATTTAAAAGTCACATTTCATTGCTATGATTAAAGCAATCAAAAGAATAGGCTGTCCTATTTTGCCACATCAGAAAAAAAAAATCCAGTTAAGTTTTAATTTTGAAATCTTGGGTGAGGTACATTATTTATTGCTCAATTTTGATCTCTTGATTTAAGCTTTTCAAATTAGCTTATTTAATATGATTTCTGAAGTCAGATCTGCAGATCTGCAATTCTGACAACATGGTCTCTAATCTCCCCTTCTCACTAGCCCCAGTTTTACTCCTGAGCCATGTCTATCTTTCTATCTGTTTATCCATATATCTATGTATTTCATTTATTTTAGAATCATATTTAACTGAAATATTGTTTCTATTCAATGTACCATCATATTTCTTCTCTATGTAGAAACATAGTATTGTATAGGAATAGGAAACTGGTTTTGGAGAAAGGAAGAACTGGGTTCAAGTCATGCATTTGACTCAAACTGGCTCTGTGACCCATTTCATCCAGCGTATGCAAGAAACTCTCCTAAAGTTGGTATTGCACAGAAAATGCTGTTACACATTGGTAAAGAAAATGTCCTTACTAAGAGCTACCTAACTGAACAAAAGCATCATTGCAATTCCATGTCACCTTTTAAAAAACTATGAATCTGGTAACATTAGCACACTATTTGCAACATTTTCTTAAATCACAGAAAACTGAAGCCACCAATCTTTCTTTGTCTCTTGTAATTTAACCATGAATGACAAGTCATGTCTTAATACTGCTTTTTGCTTATTGACACTGAAAATACAATGGACCAAGTCATGTGTATTCCATGATACTATGTATCCTATTACCCTCAAACTATACAAATATAATCTTATTATTTTTACAAGGTGAATTATCCAGAATTCTAAGAGAACTCTTGCCATCATTACTTATCTCCCTCCTCCTATAGAATGGAGTAAAGTATAAGGAAAATGATAAAGAACCTTCTGAACCATCAATAATTAAAACCCATCTGAATAGTTTTTAAAATACATTCTATTTTAAAGAAATCTACGGTTTGTTTCTTTTTATTAACTAGAAAGGTGAAATAATCAGGACATTTCAATTCTACACCATGTGAAAACAAGAAGAAATTTATTGTTTGAATTCTCTTTTTTAAATAAAGTTACCGGAGAGGACTTAATAAATACCTTTCCATCAGAGTTTAAAGTTTTTTTTTCCCCTTGGATTTATTTCTTGAATTTTTCTCACTGTGAAATAGATTCAAAAGAGAATTTCTATTCCTTTTTTTTTCTTTGTTGAATATCTTTTTCTTGTATTTTAATTTGGTTCAAATAAAAAAGCATGCAGTAATTGTCAATTAAATATGCAAAAAATGGGGAAACAAAGGCAAAATTGACCCTGTCCTTAAGGAGTTTATATTTTTCTCAGGGTATATAGCAGGTTCGTAGATGAGTAAATGAAAAATAATTTGAGTATGGACTAGATACTGAAAACTAAAGGGTAGCAAGAAAGACTTTCCAATGGAAATGACATTAGTCAAGTCTTGAAAATAAGGGATAATAAAAATAAGGGAAATAAGCTGCTTTTCCCACAGTAATGTCCATTCAAGTTAAAATGTTTTTTCCTATTAGTTCTTTCTTTCCAAATTGCTTATTTATATTTCTTCAACATTTATAGTTAATCTCTAAAATAAATTTCCTTGATGATTTACAAATATTTTTATTTGAGACATGTTGAACTCTATCCTAGATATTTAAAATTTGCTTGTTCTTTATAAGTCTTGTTATAAGTGTGGTCTTCTTAAAACTTAACATTTGACTATAGTAAGCTGGTTTATCCTTATGAGTTATAAAACAGATTTATTGAGAATTTTAGAAGTTGTGTTTACAATGTTACTTTTCATATTGCTAAGTTGGTATTGCATTTCTAGTAATGGTGAATATTTTTTAATATTCCATAGGCTATTTGCTAATATTTTATTATGTAGCTTTGTATTATTCATTATAAATGCAAAACATCTCTCTCTCTTTCTCTGTTTCTCTCTGTCTCTATCTCTGTCTCATATTTGCTTTGTTTGCTCTTTAGTCTTCTTGGAGGTATTCTGTATTGTTTTTAAGGTGCTGGGTATAAGAGACAGGTTTTGCTACCAATTTTTCTGAGCCTGCTTCCTTAAAATTTCTTATCTTCCCAAATTCTAGACAAAAAAGTTTTAAATTAATATTGAAATTTTCACATTTTAAAGATTCAAAACAAGACACAAAGAACAGACCATAAACAATTCAGAGATTATATTTGCTCTTCATTCTAATGATTCAACCTTTGAAAATACAAAAATCTAAATGATTTAGAATATTAAAAAACAGGACTTTATTGCATAATGTCTAGTGTGTTGTCCTCAGAGACAAAAAGATTAAGGTTTAAGTCCCACATACTAGTTATGTGATTCTAGGCTAGTTATTTAACTTTGAAGTATCACTAACACGTCTGTAAGACTAGGAATTGCATGGAGTACCTAGATTAAGTGGATAGAGCAGTAGTCCTGGAACCAGGATAATTAGCACTTATTAGCTACTCTTGGCAAGTCACTTAACCCAATTGCTGAGAGGAAGAGGAAGAGAAAGAAAGAAGAGGAAGAGGAGGAGGAGGAGAAGGAGGAGAGGAGAAGGAGGAGAAGGAGGAGAAAGAGGAAAAGGAGGAAGAGGAAGAGGAGGAGGAGGAGGAGGAGGAGAAAAGAAAGAAAAAGGAATTGCTAATCTTCATTGAGAGAGGAAAAAGAATTACTAATCTTCATTGATAGAGGAAGTTCCTTACCTGGAGTTGTTTACTTGGATATATCCCATGATGGTGGGCTTACATTTTTTATGTCCTTCAAAAAATAGGTGTTCTTGAGGGAACCAATCAACTCTGATTGATTAACAATGGAGCAGCTAGGTAGCACAGTGGATAGAGCACCAACCCTGAAGTCAGGAGGACCTTAGTTCAAATCTGGTCTCAAATACTTAAAACTTCCTAGCTGTGTGACCTCGGTCAAGTCACTTAACCCCAACAAAAAACACAACAACAACAACAACAAAATTAAAGAGAAAATGAATATTATGAGAGAGTGGGCTATATAACAATAGGTGTTTATGACTTGGGTCACCCTAATCTTGATCAAAGAGACTTATCAATATCCATAGCATCTGTCTAACACAAGGAGAAACAATACGTTCACACATTTGTCTGAACAACCACAATGAATAGAAATAAATCTTTTAGCCCAAACTTAGAATTTTTTTTTCTTTCTGATTAAACTTGACCTGGGTAAATCTATAAGAGAGATTTTCCACACCAGTAGATTTCTGGATGAGGAAATAGAAAAGGAGAAAAAGTTTGGTCCAAATAGAAGTATTAGATATTAAATATGAAATAATCATCTCACAAATATCATTTCCATGGACAACCACCACACCTGTATAATCATTTAAAAGTTTCTAAAGGCTTATTTGAACATTAGAAAAGTATACTGTTTCACTTGGTAATCTCACTTAGTGATCTCATCAGCTCCTGTGGATGTAATTATCTCTTTTATGTAGAAGAGTTTCAAATCTACTTGGTTAGTACTATTCTCTCTTCCAGCCTCACTGACTTTTGGGACCTTAAATTGCATATTTTAAGGATACTTGAAATTCAACATATCCAGAATTGAATTCATTATCCTTTCACCCAAATCTCCCTTTTTCCTAATCCCCCTATTTCTAAATAGGGTACTCCTTCTTAGTTGTCTAGGTTCACAATCTAGATGTCATCTCTGATAGTCAGATAGTCAATCTGTTGCCAAGTCCCATGGATTCTACTTTCCCAACATCTCTTGTGCACTGTTCTTTTCTTCTCAGACATTACCATCACATTGCTACGAGCCCTGCTAACCTGAATTATTACAAGAGCCTTCTGGTTGGTCACAGTCTTCTACCCAAGTCTCTCCTCTCTTCAGGTACCAAACTGATCTTCCTAAAGCTCAAGTCTGACCATGTCACTTTTCTATTCAGTAAACTCTGGTGAATTCCTGTTACCTGTAGGATCAAAATCAAAGCCCTCTATTTGGATTTTAAAACCTTTCATAACTTGACCCTTTAGTCTTTTTTAGTCTTCTTAAACCTTACTTCTCTTTATTTTTTTTTATTTAATGACATTGATCTTCATATTCTTCATATAGGACATATCACCTCCTGATTCCAAACATTTTCATTGGATGTCCTTTATGCCTGAAATTCTCTCCCTCCTCGGCCATATCTTTTGGTTTCTCTGGATTCAAAAGCAGCATAAAATAAGATTTTCTCTGGTTTCAGTTATAATTGTACTTTCTAAAGTTTTTCCCAATGTTATTGCCTCTCATATGAGATTATCCCCAACTCATTCTGTATATAACTTTTTTTGTACATAGTTATCGTCTGCATGTTGTCTTCCCAATTTGACAGGGAGCGCCTCTAAAGCTAGGATTGTATTGCCCTCCTTTCTTTGTATCTCTAGTGCTTAGCACAATGCCTAAATGCCTCTTAATTTGAAAGTAAAATTTGTATTCTTCAGTTTCTTAAATACAGAAAACAGAAAGAGCACTAAGATCCATACTTTAATCAAAATTTTAAAATACTCATATTTAAAGATCACCATTACCCTTCAATTACTTTTGATTCCTAATTTTTTAGAATGGGGGGGGGATGGAACTGGTTGGAGATTGGAAACAACTGCTGTCGCCTGGGTATTCTGCTTGATTATATGACAACTTAAATTAGGTCAAGATTATTCATGATAGTATTACTTAAGAAAAACAGTTGTCCATTAGAGACTTTAAAATAATTTGTTTTAAGAGTTTAAATAAGCAGTGAAAATAAAAATTTTAAATATCTCCCATTAAATGAGTTAGCTAGTTTTTTTGTGACTTCATTAATCAGTGAAACTTTCTTGTGATCTGATATCCATTTATACATGCCTACTTGTAATTAAGCAAATAAGTTTTGTTTCTCTACCTATGGAGATATACAAAAAATAGGAGCTCATTAAAATGATATATGTTCATAATTGAGAGAAAATTTTCCATTAAAATCTGTGAAATTTAAAAAATCTCTACAAAATTAACTTTGTTAATACTCCTTAGAATTTTCTCCTTTGCTGCCTGATTTCTTAAAAAGACAATATTAAATCATATACAAGTAAAGTTGAAGGCTTACATGTCTTCAAATCTATCTTTAAGTATGGTGATGGTAATTTGAAAGGAAGAATGAAATATCTACCTTTTCAATACAACTCAACAAATACTCATTTTTCCAAATAAATTTAAATTAACATCTTTAGTTTTTTGTCTTCTAAATTTCCTTCCATATCTCTACCTGTAATACCTCCCAGAGTCATATCAAATAAGATTTCTTTAGGGAAAAAAAGAAAAAAAGATAAAATCATCAAAGTTGATCAATACATTGAAAAACATAATCACATCCTTGGATCTATCCCCTCCATCTTTTCAAGAGAGTGAGAAAGTGCCTTCTTATGTTTTTCTTTCGGGCAATTTTTGCAGCATTCACTTTAAATTTGTTTTGTGGATTTTTTCATGCATTGTAGTCATCATGTGTGTGTGATAGTGTATATGCATACAAATATATATATGCATATACATATGTATTTGACTCTACTTGCCTCACTCCTTGTATTTATCATATTTGTCATTTCTTTCACAATAGTAATCTTTAATTATGTTAATGTATCACAATTTGTTTATCCCTTTTGTAGTCAACCACAGATGACAACAATTTCAGGGAGTAATGCCTGAGTTGTATTGGCAGTTGACGACTTGTGAAAGGAGCTAATTCTTCCTAGAAGAAAGTTCCATTAAAAGAGACTTCATAAGGATTTCACAGTGGAGTAAAATGAAGCATTAATTTAGCCTTTGCTGTGTACATTCTCTAACCATGTGACTCCTTACCATCATACTCTAAGTCTGAGCCTATTTTCCACAGAGACCTTATGTGGGCAAGAAGAGATTGTGTCCAGTTGGAGGGGTGGAGAGAGAACTTTGTAGCATTTATTCTTGCTATCCACATTTAATATATGCCTTTCAAAAATCTTATTAATGAAATTGATAATAGGAAGCACACTAATGGGAACTTATGAGCAACGATTTTAGAAAAGAACAGTTTCTAAGTATTACTTTTACAATTCTTAAGGGAGAAGGAAGGCAATGGCCCCAGAGAGGATGTTAGAATAAGTTATGAGTTTGTTCTTGGGAAGCATAAGTTTCACCTTTATAATGGTGACAATAATGCTTGATGTGCCTCATTGTTTTAAAAAAACAGAATAATATGAGATAATATATGCTAATAAGCCTTGAAAAAGAAAAAAAATCCAGCATGTGAAAAAGAAATACATCTGCATAAATATTATTTTCTAACATAGTTGACTCCTCATAGCAAACTCATCATGCCATCCTTGGTACAAATAAATCAGGAGGATTTGGCTACTATTATACTATTAAACTATTATAATAGTTTTGAGAATTCAGTGCTCTAACTACTAATAGGGATAAAGAAAGTGTTCATATGGGAAAATAGACTGTTGCCCTGATCTTATGGGAATTAAACGTGTGGACAGGTGCTTCTCCTCTCACTTCCTTCTTCAAAGAACACATGATTCATTTCAGTTCAGGAAACATTTATTAACCACTCTTGTGCAAGATCTTCAAGGCCCTGAAAAAAAATAACAGAACAAAATGATTTTCCTGCCTTCAAGGACCTTGATTCTTGCAAAGACCTACAGCATGTCCTCAGATAAGCAAATACAGTCCTACAGAAATAATTCCAAATGGGAGGAAATGTTAACATCTGGAGCATAGGTAAAGGTCTCGTGCAGGAAATGGCCTTAGAGATTGAAACTGTAATGCTCAGTATGGTGCAAGCCAGTTGAAGTTCAATAGATAATGTGCTAGGAAGTTCCTTTCTAATTGAGCACAAAGTACCTCATACTCCAAATGCCTGGAGTCTTCCCCCCATTCCTCCAAGATTTGCATTTATCATCTCTAAGAGAAATAAATGCATTTGTATTTTCTAATCAATCTGATTTTTTAGCTTGGTCCTCAGTGTTTATCATTTGGGATAGGAACTAAATAACATCTTTCTTTTTTAACTTTTATTAATATCTTTTGTTTTTGATGCCTCTTACCTTCATAGAAACTTCTCTTATCACAGAAAAAAAACAACTTAGTGCTATCTACTCAGTAATTGTTGTTGTTTGTCCTTCATTCTTTATATATATAATATATATATATGTATTCATTGCTAGCCAATAAATAAAAGGATATTAGATTAGTAGGTAAGAGGGAGGTATGCAACAGAATTAAATATAATATTATACCCCAATATACTCTTCTCACTCCTCTTCCCTAGAAGAAGCATACAGCAATTGTCTCATTGTAGATACTGTATTCAGAACCCATACATCCCTACTCTCACTATTAGGAAAAGGGTTTACTTCTTCAACTGTCCTCTGGAACCAATGTTCCTGTCTTTAATTAGAGTTCAAATGCCCTTCTTTTCTTTTGATTTATATTTATTTTAGTTACCATGCATATGCTTTTCAATGTTTTGGCTTTCTTTAATCTGCCTCAATTACTACATCTTCCCAAATGATGGCTAGATGGCTTCTGCAAATGTCTCATAAGTTCTTTTTCATGTATGATCATTCCAGAAGAGGAAGAGGAACATAAATCTGTTATGCTCCATATTAATCTATAAACTCTTTCTGTCTTTTTGGAAGCAGAAGGGAATAAATAGTATTATGACAAATTATCTAATATGTTATCGTGGGGATTCCTTTTAGCTATGGGCTAAATTAGATGGCTACTCAGTTCCCTTGTAACTTGAAACTCAATATGTTTTGGATTGTATAAACAAGTGGCCAATAAAAAGTAGGTTTTAAGAAAGATTATAGGAATTCAACAGAGATATTGATCAAGAAACAAGATTCACTCACATTTGCAGAGATGTGTAAAAGGCAAAAACTTCTTGCAAGTAATCTCACATTAGTCAGTTAGCAGTCACATACTAATATGAGTGAATAAGGAAGAAAAAGAGAAAAAAAGTGTTACTAATGAATTTCATTATCTACACGGAAAAATCCAGCAGTTTCTCCTAATGAGCACACTTTCATAACCCTTATACACTCACATTTTTCTGCTTCACACATTTCTTTAAATAGTTTTCTTGGCAAACCCTGTGGAACATACTTGTAAAAAATAGAAGAGTTCTGGATAAAAATCAATGGAAGATATCATCCTGACCACTGGCTGTTCTATTTGGATAATATTAAATGCATTGTGAATTTTGCTTCTATCTATAGACTTTGTAACTCTCAGTGGATGTGTTCTGGTGGCCAACAAAGCTCTTCCCTCAAGGCTCAAAGAATCCAAGTATAGAAGAAGTTGGCAATTTGGATGATGAATTCAGAGGATCAGTCTGATATCAAATCTCACCACATGACAGATAGGTAGATAGGTAGATAGATAAACAGACAGACAGATAGGTAGAGATAGATAGATAGATAGATAGATAGATAGATAGATAGATAGATTGATAGATATATACATACATATATGTGTACATATTAAATTATATATTTGGAGAGACAGAGAGAGAAAGAGAGAGAAAGAGAGAGAGACTCTTGAAATCTTATATTAGATCATTTGCCAGTTTTCAATAAGGTAAAACAAGTCAGTTGAGAACTGATCAATTCATATTTGATTTTATAAATTTAAAGTTACATTTATTGTGTTTATTATGTGGAGAGACAATTTTGTACAATTTTTGTACCTCTGGGGAGCTACATATGTATATAGGACAGTACTGTTACTCTCACAGAGCTTGTAAATCAGTAAAGGGAAATTATAATAAAAATGCAAATCTAAAATACTAAAGAATGCATAATACAGCTAATCTTAGAGACATGGCATAAGAGATGCCCAGATTCCTGTGATTCTGGAAAGTTGACAGGAAAACTAATTTAAAGGTCAAAGGATTCTTTAAGACTATCAAGTCTCACACTTTTGTTTTACAGATGAAGAAATGGAATTCCAGGGAATTTAAGTGACTTGTCTAAGGTTGTGCAAGTATAAGTGCGCTATGAACACTGGATTTTTATTCCAATTTTTCCCCCTTTCCATGACAGCATCCTAACATGGTTTATCAAAGTGATACAAAGTGATACTGTAGGTCCAAGGGGATGAATAATAATTTCTGAAGGGATCAGGAGATGACTTTTGGGTTGGGTTTGGAAGAATGAATAGCAATTCAACAGGGAAGCTGAAGATTAACTAAAAATTGAACTAATTCTGGAGGCAAGAGTCTTAAGTTGAAATCCTCTCCTTACTCTTTCCTATCTCACTGCATCCAGAGCCATCTACAATCCTCCCTATCTATATCTGTCTATTGGACTCAGATGGCTCCAGAGCAAAAAGTGAAGCAGGTGACCTTGCCAGCCCTCCCTCACTTAAAGCCAGTTCACTTCCATGTCCTGGCATCTTCTCCGGAAGTCATGGCCCTTTTTGAGAATAAAGAATAAGCAATAATATATAACAACAGCATCTTCCTATATTCATACCCCACATGACTCTTCTTACAGGCTAAGGGCTAGTAAGATGCCTAGAATTAAAATTTTACAACACAACTTTAAATTTTATTGCTCAAATGATTAGAAATTATAAGATGTCAATCAAAATACTGATTAAATCATAGACATAAAACACTCAGTTAAAAGATGGTCGCTAGAAATGAGTCCTACTTGTATCATCATAACATTCCTTTAAAGAATACTTATTTCTGTTATGTCTACTGTTCAATTTTAGAAGTGGAAGAGCTGAAATAGAAAGAAAATCTGGCCTTCCCCACTTCTTGTTAGGTATATTTCAATAGGCTTTTAACTGGTGTCCCAGCCTCTAACTCTTTCCATTCTGATCCATACAACTGCCATTATTGCATTTCTTAGCACTGATCTGATTATATCACTCCCTCTATTCAAGAATTGGCAGTAATTCCCTCTTACCTCTCAGATAAAAAACAAAATGGCATATGAAAAAAGCAAATAAACCCCTTTACTATCTAATTCTCATTTGTCCTTCTAAGCCAATTAAATATTACTGCCACTATACACTATAATTCAGTCTTACTGGACAACTGCCCACATACAGAATTTCATCATCCATCTCCTTGACTTGATCAGGCAGTCTTGTGCAACTGCAATGCGCTTCCTCCTTACCTCTACCTCTTGGTACCTTTAGCTCCCTTTAATGGTCAGTCAAAGTGGCAATGCCTAAGAGATGTTTTTTCTGATTCTCTCCATCACTCCCTTTCTTAATAGTCTCTCTGATAAAATACATACATGCATACATACATATATATATA
>JAJPUD010021682.1:0-22681 GCA_023553655.1 Myrmecobius fasciatus | reverse complement strand
AAAGGAACTTGGATTACAACCAAGAATAACTTACCCAGCTAGAATGAACATTATGACCCAGGGAAGGAGATGGTCATTCAATAATATAGGTGAATTTCACCTATTTCTAATGAAAAGACCGTATTTGAACAAAAAATTTGACCTCCAAACACAGAACTCAAGAGAAGCATAAAAAGGTAAAAAGGAAAGGACTCTTGAGAACTTTATTTCTACTATGGGGATACTTAAAGTTTGGGGGTATAATTAACTAGATATTACTTTGATAATATGAAAAAGAAAACTAGAGGGGGAAAGGTTGTCATACTG
Source organism: Myrmecobius fasciatus (assembly GCA_023553655.1). Lineage (NCBI taxonomy): Eukaryota > Metazoa > Chordata > Mammalia > Dasyuromorphia > Myrmecobiidae > Myrmecobius > Myrmecobius fasciatus. The sequence goes on along the minus strand of JAJPUD010021682.1, from coordinate 22,375 downwards.
GGGAAAAGAGGGAAAAAGTGGTAAAATAAGATCTAAAAAAGGAGGTAAAAACAAGATAAAATCAATTGAAGAGGCAAAGAAAACCTAATATAATTGAAAGAAATAGGGTAGGGAGATGAGCATTGTGTAAATTCTACTCTCATCAGGCTGGGCTCTAAAAGTGTATATCAGACACTTGATTTCACATAGAAACTTGTCTGTTGCTAGAGGGAAGTGGGAGGAAAAGGAGGAAAAAGAAAGGGATAAATTATTAGAAGGGAAAATAGAAGAATCAGGGGAAAGGAGTTAAAAAAGGGGGAGGGGATCTAAAGGGTGGTGGATTGTTTGGGAGAGGGGGTCATCAAAAGCAAAGTATTGAGGAGGGGGGAAGGGAGAAAGGGAAAAGGAAAGGGGAAAACATAACTTGGGTAAATAAGATGGCAGGAAATAAAGAATTAGTTATTGTAACTGTGAATGTGAATGGGATGAACTCTCCCATAAAGAAGAAGTGGATATCAGACTGGATTAAAAACCAGAATCCCACAATATGTTGTCTACAAGAAACACATCTAAAAATAGTGACATATATAGGATGAAGGTAAAAGGCTGGAGCAGAACCTATTTTGCTTCAGGTGAACAAAAAAAAGCAGGGGTAGCAATCCTTATATCAGATCAAGTAAAAGCCAAGACAGAACTAATCAAAAGAGATAAGGAAGGAAACTATATTTTATTAAAGGGTACCATAGATAATGTAGCAATATCAATACTAAATATATATATGCACCAAGTGCAATAGCATCCAAATTCCTACGGGAGAAAGTAAGAGAGATGCAAGAAGAAATAGACAACCAAACGATACTAGTGGGGGATCTCAACCATGCTCTCTCAGAACTAGATAAATCAAGCCGCAAAATAAACAAGAAAGAAACTAGGGAGGTAAACCAATTGTTAGAAAAGCTAGGTATGATAAATCTATGGAGAAAGTTGAAGGAAGACAGTAGGGAGTTTACATTTTTCTCAGCAGTCCAGGGAACCTATACAAAAATTGACCATGTGTTAGGGCATAAAAACCTCAAAATCAAATGCAGAAAGGCAGAAATAGTAAATGCATCCTTTTCAGATCATGATGCAATAAAAATCACATGCAATATAAGGCCAGGAGAAAATAAACCAAAAGTTAATTGGAAATTAAATAATCTAATCCTGAAGAATGAATGGGTGAAAGAGTAAATCATACACACAATCAATAATTTCATCCAGGAGAATGACAATAAGGCCACAACATACCAAAATTTGTGGGATACGGCCAAAGCGGTTAAAAGGGGCAATTTTATATTTCTAGATGCTTATTGCATAAAATAGAGAAAGAAAAGATCAATGAATTGGGCTTATTATTAAAAAAAAACAGAAAAAGAACAAATTAAAAACCCTCAATTAAATACCAAATTGGAAATTCTAAAAATAAAAGGAGAAATTAATAAAATTGAAAATAAGAAAAGTATTGAGTTAATAAATAAAACTAAGAGTTGGTTCTACGAAAAAACCAACAAATTAGTTAAGCTTTAGTTAATTTGATAAGAAAAAGGAAAGAGAAAAATCAAATTGTTAGTCTCAAGAATGATAAGGGAGAACTTTCCTCCAATGAAGAGGAAATTAGAGCAATAATTAGGAGTTACTTTGCCCAACTTTATGCCAGTAAGTTTGATAATCTAAATGAAATGGAGGAATATCTACAAAAATATAGATTGCCCAGGTTGACACAAGAGGATATAAATTATTTAAATAGCCCCATATTAGAAAAAGTAATAGAACAAGCTATTAACCAACTCCTAAGAAAAAATCTCCAGGGCCAGATGGATTTACATGTGAGTTCTACCAAACATTCAAAGAACAATTAATTCCAATACTACACAAATTATTTGAGAAAATAGGGACAGAAGGTATATTGCCAAATTCCTTCTATGAGACAGATATGGTGCTGATAGCTAAACCAGGTAGGGTGAAAACAGAAAAAGAAAACTATAGACCAATTTCCCTAATGATTATTGATGCAAAAATTTTAAATGAGATATTTGCAATGAGATTACAGAAAGTCATCCCTAGGATAGTACACTCTGACCAAGTAGGATTTATACCAGGGATGCAGGGCTGGTTCAATATTAGGAACTCTCTCAGCATAATTAATTATAATAACAACCAAACTAACAAAAAACATATGATTATCTCAATAGATGCAGAAAAAGCATTTGATAAAATTAAACATGCTTTCCTATTAAAAACACTAGAGAGTATAGGAATAAATGGGCTTTTCCTTAAAATGATTAGTACCATCTACTTAAAACCATCAGCAAGCATCATATGTAATGGAGACAAACTAAAACCATTCCCAATAAGATCAGGAGTGAAACAAGGCTGCCCACTGTCACCATTACTATTTAATATTGGTTTATAAATGTTAGCTTTAGCAATAAGAGAAGAAAAAGAGATAAAAGGAATCAGAGTAGGTAATGAAGAAACCAAATTATCACTCTTTGCAGATGACATGATGGTATACTTAGAGAACCTTAGAGACTCAACTAAAAAACTACTACAAACAATTCACAACTTTAGCAAAGTGGCAGGATTCAAAATTAATCCACATAAATCATCAGCATTTTTATATCTTAACAACAAAGTTCAGCAGCAAGAGATACAAAAAGAAATTCCATTCCAAATAACAGATGATAAGATAAAATATTTGGGAATCTATCTGCCAAGGAAAAGTCAGAAACTATAGGAACTAAACTACAAAACACTTTCCACACAAATACAATCAGACCTAATCAATTGGAAAAACTTTAAGTACTCATGGGTAGGCAGAGCTAACATAATAAATATGACAATACTACCCAAACTAATCTACTTATTTAGTGCCATACCAATCAAACTCCCAAGAAACTATTTTACAGATCTAGAAAAAATAGTAGCAAAGTTCATTTGGAAGAACAAAAGGTCAAGGATTTCAAGGGGATTAATGAAAAAAAAAAGGCAGATGAAGGTGGCCTTGCTGTACCAGATCTAAAACTATATTATAAAGCAGTAGTCATCAAAACCATTTGGTATTGGCTAACAAATAGAGCAGTCGATCAGTTGCACAGGATAGGTTATCAGGACAATCTAGGCAATAACCTTAACAATTTAGTGTTTGATAAACCCAAAGACCCCAGCTTTTGGGATAAGTACTCATTATTCGGCAAAAATGCTGGAAAAATTGGAAACTAGTGTGGAAGAAATTAGGGCTTGACCCATACCTAACACCACATACCAAGATAAGTTCTCAATGGGTTCACGATCTTGATATAAAGAGTGATTTTGTAAGTAAGTTAGAGGAACGTGATATAGTTTACCTCTCAGACCTGTGGAGATGTAATAAATTTATGTCCAAAGAAGATCTGGAACTCCTAAGTGAACACCAGATGGATAATTTTGATTATATTAAGTTAAAAATTTATGTAGAAATAAACTAATGCAGACAAGATTAGGAGGGAAGCATCAAATTGGGAAATCATCTTTACATTTAATGGTTCTGAGAAGGACCTCATTTCTAAAATATATAGAGAATTGTCTCATATATATAAGAATTTAAACCACTCTTCAATAGATAAGTGGTCAAGGGATATGAACAGACCATTTTCAGATGAAGAAATTAAAACCATCTCTAGTCATATGAAAAGTTGCCCCAAATCACTATTGATCAGAGAAATGCAAATTAGGACAACTCTGAGGTACCACTACACACCTGTCAGATTGGCTAAAATGACAGGAAAACATAACAATGAATGTTGGAGGGGATGTGGGAAAACTGGGACACTAATACATTGTTGGTGGAACTGTGAACGGATCCAACCATTCTGGAGAGCAGTTTGAAGCTATGCTCAAAAAAGTTATCAAACTGTGCATACCCTTTGACCCAGCAGTGTTTCTATTGGGCCTATATCCCAAAGAGATCTTAGAGGAGAGAAAGGGACCCACATGTGCAAGAATGTTTGTGGTGGCCCTTTTTGTAGTGGCTAGAAACTGGAAACTGAAGGGATGCCCATCAATTGGAGAGTGGCTGAATAAATTATCCTATATGTATGTTATGGAATATTATTGTTCCGTAAGAAACGACCAGTAGGACTATTTCAGAGAGGCCTGGAAAGACTTGCATGAACTGATCCTGAGTGAAACTAGCAGAACCAGGAGATCATTATACACGGCAACAACAATACTATATGACGATCAATTCTGAGGTCCATGGCTCTATGTAACAAAGAAATGTCTCAAACCAGTTCCAATTGTTCACTGAAGAAAACCATATATACTCAGAGAGGGATATGAAATATGCACCACAACATTACATTTTCATGATCTCTATTGATGTTTGCTTGCATTGTGTTGCCTTTCTCTGATTTTCTTTTTTTTTTCTTGTAGATAGGATTTTTCTTACACAACTTGTCAACTATTATTACATTATTAACATGTAGTGGACTTCCTGCCATCTAGGGGAGAGGAGGGGACTGGGGGTAAAAGTTGTAATGGAGAGCTTTGTAAAGATCAATGCTGGGGAACTACCCATACATATGTTATACAAATAAAAAGCTTTAATTAAAAAAAAAGAAAGACCTGAAAATCTGCAAATTTGTTGAGTGACCATTTTTTCCATTCAATATTATGAATGATTTTGCTGGACATGATATATTTGGCCACAAGCCTATTTCTTTTGATTGCCAGTTGATATAATTGCAGGACCTGTGATCTTTTATTATGGTTGCTATATTATTGTACAGGAGTAAGTCCTGTACAATTCTAACTGTAGCTTCAGCATTTTTGAGACTTTTTTCTTTGTTCCTTGCAAAATTTTCTCTTTGATCTAGGGGTTTTCAAAATTTGGCAATAACATCCCTACGTGTTTTCCACAAAGGATCTTTTAGATGTGATTTGTGATTTTTTTTCTATTTTTATTTTATCCACATGTTCTCTCATTTAAGAACAAATGTCTTGGATCTTGTGCATGATTATATCAAGGTTCTTTTTTGGTCACAGTTTTCAGCTAGTCTTTTTTTTTCTTCTTGATCTGTTCTCTAGATCTGTTGTTGTTTTTTTTAATAAAATATTTCATATTCTGTTCTATTTTTTTCATTCTTTATAATCTGTTTTGTTATTTCTTGATCTTTTGCAGCTTCACTTGCTTCCCTTTGCCCATTCCTAATTTTCAAATTGTTGTTTTCATCTTTAAGATTCTGTATCTCAATGGTCAAAGGATATGAACAGACATTTTTCAGAGGATGAAATTAATACTATCTGTAGTCATATGAAAAGGTGCTCTAAATCACTATTGATCAGAGAAATGCAAATTAAGAAAACTCTGAGGTACCAATACACACCTATCAGATTGGCTAAAATGAAAAGAAAAGATAATGACGAATGTTGGAGGGGATGTGGGAAGGCTGGGACACTGATGCATTGTTGGTGGAACTGTGAACGGATCCAGCCATTCTGGAGAGCAATTTGGAACTATGCTCAAAAAGTTATCAAACTGTGCATACCCTTTGACCCAGCAGCATTTCTATTGGGTTTATATCCCAAAGAAATCATAAAGGAAGGAAAGGGCCCCACATGTGCAAGAATATTTGTGACAGCCCTTTTTGTAGTGGCTAGAAACTGGAAACTGAATAGATGCCCTTCAATTGGAGAATGGCTGAATAAATTATGGTATATGAATGTTATGGAATATTATTGTTCTGTGAGAAGCAATGAGCAGGATGATTTCAGAGAGGCCTGAGAGACTTATATGAACTGATGCTGAGTGAAATGAGCAGAAGCAGGAGATCATTATACACGGCAACAACACTATATGATGATCAATTCTGATGGGCATGGCTCTCTTCAACAATGAAATGCTTCAAACCAATTCCAATTGTTCACTGAAACAAGCCATCTACACCCAGAGAGAGGGATGTGAAATGTGGACCACAACATAACATTTTTATGCTCTCGATTGTTGTTTGCTTGCATTGTGTTTCCTTCATCTGATTTTTCTTTCTTGTAGATATGATTTTTCTTGCGCAACAATGATAAGTCTGGAAATATGTATACATATTTTCGATTTGCCAAGTATTTTAATATAATTAACATGTAATGGATATCCTGCCATGTAGGGGAGGAGTGGGGAGTAGGGGGAAAAATTTGTAACAGAAAGCTTTGTAAGGGTTAATGTTTGAAGAATTATCCATACATATGTTTTGCTAATAAAAAAAAATTCTGTATTTCCTTTACTAGTTGGTCAATGTTTTCATAACCTTCTTGTTTTTATTGGATTTTTCATTTTCCTCAATGTCTCTCATTTGATTTTTAATTTTTTTATTTCTTCTATAAATTCTCTCTGGGTAGGGAACTATTTAACATTATTCTTTGGGGTAGAGGAAGCTTTTTTTTTTTACTTTAGTGTTCTTCTCCAAAAATAAACCCCATCTTCCCTCTACCCTTGGGGAGTTTATATGGCTGGGTTGTTTCTTCTTTGTTGATCCATTTTTTAAAATAAGAAGTATTAATGTAAGCACTTCTAATTGTGGGGTATGGGGATGGTGCCTTAGCTTCACTTCAACTCTCCCCTCTTACCTGTTACTCCAAAGCAAGAGCTCTACCCTCCTGCAAATTCCAGCAGTCAGCAGCATCCCTGTCCCACAGTTTTTGTACTCTCCAGGTGTTCTAGTTCTTTCCCACCCAGGTCTCTGCCATGTAGCTGGGCCTGGTATATCTAATCAGTCAAAATTCCCTCAATCTACCTGGACTCAGACTCTCAACTCCACATGTAGTCCCAGAGGTGAAAGTTTCTGGGGTTCTTGTTGAGGCTCCAGTGAAACCCACCTACCCAGTGGGCCTCACTTGGTGTTTCTCCAGAGCTAGCATGTGGTGTTTGCACTTCATACTACTTAATCCCCACCCAAGATCTTTCTTGGGATCTTCTTGAGGACCACTGTTCTGCCCTAAGTGTTCTTGATTTTTCACAATTCTATGTTCATCCTGAGGTGAAAATATGTTCTGTTTGTGAAGGAAGTCTAACAAACTTGAAATTTACTGAACTACTCCAAACCTTCACAGAATCCACCTTAAAACCCATCATAAAGATACATTTCAACATTCATTTTTATAACATTTTGAGTTTCAGAATTTTCTCCCTTCATCCTTTCTATGATTCCTTTTCCATTGCAGCAAGCAATCTGATATAGATTATGCATGTATTGTCATGTAGCATATTTTCACATTAGTCAGCCTGTAGTATAAGTAGGACAACAAGGAAAAGCCACAAAAGAATGAAAATAGTATGCTTTAATCAGCATTCCACCTTCATAATTCTTTTTCTGGAGTGGATGGTATTTTCCAATATGAGTCTTTTGGAATGATCTTAGATTATTGTGTTGCTGAGAAAAGCTAAGTAAATCCTAATTGATCACCACACAGTGTAACTCTTACTGTGTACAATGTTTTCCTGGTTCTCCTCATTTAAGTCCATGTATGCCTTTCAAGTTATTTTTAAATAGCCTTCTTATCATTTCTTGTTTCAAAAAGTATTCAACAAGCCATTCTCCAATTGGTAAATGGTCAAAGGATATGAATAGATAATTTTCTGATGAAAAAATTGAAACTATTTCTAGTCACATGAAAAATGCTCTAAATCACTACTGATCAGAGAGAGGCAAATTAAGACAACTCTGAGGTACTACTACACACCTCTCAGATTGACTAAGATGAAAGGAAAAGATAATGATGAATGTTGGAGGGGATGTGAAAAAACAAGGATACCCAAACATTATTGGTGGAATTGTGAATGGATCCAAACATTCTAGAAAGTTATTTGGAACTATGGCCAAAGGGCTACAAAACTGCTTACCCTTTGATCAAGCAGTGCCATTATAGGATCTGTATCCAAAGGAAATCAAAGAACCCATATGTGACTAATTTTCCATAACTTCTTCAGTTATTTCCCAGTTGATGGACATTCCCTCAATTTCTAATTCTTTGTCATTACAAAAATCAAAATTATATAATATTTTTGAAATATGTGAGTCATTTCAACTTTTTAATTGTCTCTTTGGGATACAAACGTAATGGTACTATTGCTGAATCAAAGGATATGCACAGTTTGATAGTTTTAATCATAATTACAAATTGCTTTCCAGAATGGTATTATCATTTTATAACTCTACCAACAATGCATTAATGTGTTGATTTTCCCACATCTTCTCCAACATTTATTATTTTCCTTTTCTGTAATATTAGCCAATCTGATAGATGTGAAGTGGTACTTCAGAGTTATTTTAACTTGCATTTCTCTAATCAATAGTGATTTAGAGATTTTCATGATTATAGATAGTTTAATTTCTTCATCTGAAAATTGCCTGTCCACATTCTTTGGCATTTGTCAATTTGGAGAATGATTTGTAGTCTTATAAATTAGGCTTAATTCTCTATATATTTGAGAAATGAGGCCTTTATCAGAAACACTGGCTATTAAAAAAAAAAAAAACTGTTTCCCATCTTCCTGTTTTCCTTCTAACTTTGTATTTGTTTTGTTTGTGCAAAAACTTTTAAAATTTAATGTAATAAACTTTATTCATTTTGGATTTAGTAATGTTCTCTATCTCTTGTTTTGTCATAAATTCTTCTCTTCTCCATAAATATAATTGATAATTGATTCCTTGCTCTCTGAATATGCTTAATGTATTACCCTCTCATGTCTAAATCATGTGCCCATTTTGAACTTGTTTTGGTATATGGTGTGAATTGTGAGTCTATGCCTAGTATCTCTCATGTTGTTTTTATTTTTTCCTAGTAGTTTTTGTCATATAATGATTTTCTATTCCAGATGCTAGATTCTTAGGGATTATCAAATTGTGGATTACTATAGTCCTTAACTACTGTGGCTTTTCTACCTAATCTAGTCCATAGATCTACCACTCTATTTCCTAGCCAGTACCAAATTGTTTCAATGATTGCTGTTTTTTAATGCAATTTTTGATCTGTTATTGCTGTCACCATCTTTTGTATTTTTTTTCACTAATTACCTTATATTCTTGAGCTTTGTTCTTCCAGATGAATTATTTTGTCATTTTTTCTGGATCTATCAAATAATTTTTGGTAGTTTGGTATGACATCAAATAAGTAAATTAATTTAGATAAAATTGTCATTGTTATTGTATTAGCTCAACAAACACATGAACAATTCATATTTTTCCAGTTATTTATATTTGACTTTATTTGTGAAAAATATTTTGTAATTGTGTTCATACAATTCCTGGATTTTTTTTTTCTGGCAGATACACTTTCAAATATTTAATATTGTCTACAGTTATTATAAATGGAATTTGTCTTTCTATCTCTTGCTTCTGGTCTTTGCTAGTAATATGTAGAAATCCTCATAATTTATATGGGTTCAATTTATATCCCAGGACTTTGCTGAAGTTGTTAATTATTTTAAACAGGTTTTTAGTTGATTCTTTAGGATTCTTTATGCATACCATAATGTCAAATGCAAAGAATGATAGTTTTGTTTCCAAATTGTCTAGTCTAATTCATTCAATGTCTTTTTATTCTCTAATTGTTCAAGCTAACATTTTTAGCACAAAATCAAATAATAGTGATGATAATGGGCATCCTTGTTTCACCTCTCATCTTACTGGGAAGACTTTAACTTATCCCTATTATAGTTAATACTTGCTCACGATTTTAGATATAGACACTATCATTTTAAGGAAAGCTCTATTTATTTTTATATCCTCTAGTGTTTTAATAGGAATAGATGCTGTGTTTTATCAAAAGTTTTTTCTGCTTCTGTTGAGAAAATCATATGATTTCTGTTGGTTTTGTTATTAATGTGGTCAATTATGCTGATAGTTTTCCTGATATTGAACCAGTCCTACATTACTGGAATTAATCCCACTTGCTCATAATGTATCATCCTTGTTATTAATTTCTGTATTCCTTTTGCTAATATTTTATTTAAAATTTTTTCATCAATATTTATTAGAGGAGTTGATCTATAATTTTCTTTCTGTTTTGACTCTTCCTGTTTTAGATATCAGCATGATATTTGCGTCATAAAAGGAATTTGGTAAAACTCTATCTATTTTCAAAATACCTTATATAATATTGGAATTATTTTTTTTAATTGTTGGTAGAATTCACTTGAAAATCCTTCTGGCCCTGAAGATTTTATCTTAGGAATTTCATTGATGACTTATTTTCTTTTTCTTTTTCAAAATTTAATTAAGTATCTTATTTCTTACATTAATCTGAACAGTTTATATTTGTGTAAATATTCATCCATTTCCTTTGTATTGTCAAACTTATTGGCACGTAGTTGGGCAAAATAGCTCCCAATTATTGCTTTAGTATCCTCTTTGTTGATGACACATTTATCATTTTTATTTTTTGTTCTTTCCTTTCTTTTTTCTTTTTTAATCAAATTAGCAAAAGGTTTATCTATTTTATTGTTTTTTTATAAAACCAGTTCTTAGTTTTATTTATTAATTCAATAATTATCTTTCATTCAATTTTATTTGCTTTACAGAATTTATAATTTGTTATCTAATTGGTAGTTTTTAGGGTTTTTTCTTTTAATTGCATTCTCAATTGATTTGCTCTTTTGCTACTTTATTCTTGTAAAAATTAAGATATATAAAATTTGGGGGCGGAGTCAAGATGGTGGAGTGAAAAGGTGACTCTGTCTCTCCTCCTATCTTCTCTCAAATCAACAATAAAATAAGCCTCTGAACTGATCTTCAAGTCAACGAACTCAGAAATATTTGGACACTTTCCTGAAGAACTTCACATCAGGTTTGTCTAACTCAGACAGAGAGATAAATAGAGGACTCCTGTGTAGGCCGAAAGTGAGGGTGCGACTCAGCTCAGCTCCTCATGGCAGAAATTCTAAACTCCAAACTCCAAATTCCAAACACCTGGAGTTAATCTGAGGCACGCGGGACACTCTGCCCTGATTTGGGGCAGGTGTTGTGGCAGACTTGCCCTGTTTAAGGAGTAATTCAGGCTTACTCCTACCCCCACCAGCCCAGAATCCTTAAGTTAATTTGCCATAGTGCCACTAGGCATAGAATGTCAGCCCCCGTTCAGCTACCATTTTTTTCCCTACCTTAAAGAGATATCCACGCTGTCTTAAAAAAAATGAAGAAGCAAAAGAGAGCTCTCACCATAGACAGCTTTTATCAAGACAAAGCCATGACCCCAGATCCTGAGGTTCCTTTAGACAAAATGCCAGAAGAAGGTATTAAAGACCGTCACTGGTCACTTTTTCAAAAGGCCTTTCTGGAAGATTGCATAAAGAACCTCAAAAGAGAGCTGGAGGATAAATGGGAAAATAAACTGAAATCAGTGTAAGAAGTATGTGATGCCGTGCAAAAGAGACATGAAAAAGACACCAATTTATTGAAAAATAAAATTAGTGAAGTGGAAAAAGAGTGAAATGAACAAAAAAATTCAATTGGCCAGTTACAAAAGGAGCTTAAAAAGGTAACTGAAGAAAACAACACTTTAAAAATAAGAATTGAACAAATGCAAGTGAATGACTCACTAAGACTTGAAGAATCAGTCAAACAAAAACAAAAAAATGAAAAATTAGAAGAAAATATGAAATGTCTCCTAGGAAAAACAACTGACTTGGAAAATAGATCTAGGAGACACAATCTAAGGATTATTGGACTTCCTGAAAGCCATGAGGAAAAAAAAGAATCTAAACACTATCTTCCAGGAAATCCTGAAAGAAAACTGCCCTGAGATTGTAGAATCAAAAGGCAAAATCACCATTGAAAGAATTCACCGATCACCTCCTGAAAGAGACCCCAAAATTAAAACCCCAAGGAATATTGTGGCTAAATTTCAGGACTATAGCACCAAGGAAAAGATTCGGCTAGCTGCTAGAAAGAAACAATTCAAATACCAAGGATCAATAATTAGAATCACACAGCATCTGTCAGCCTCCACATTGAAGGATCGAAGGGCCTGGAACCAGATATTCTGAAGGGCAAAGGAACTTGGATTACAACCAAGAATAACTTACCCAGCTAGAATGAACATTATGACCCAGGGAAGGAGATGGTCATTCAATAATATAGGTGAATTTCACCTATTTCTAATGAAAAGACCGTATTTGAACAAAAAATTTGACCTCCAAACACAGAACTCAAGAGATGCATGAAAAGGAAAAAAGGAAAGGAATCTTGAGAACTTTATATTTACTAGGGGAATACTTAAAGTTTGGGGGTATAATTAACTAGATATTACTTTGATAATATGAAAAAGAGAACTAGAGGGGGAAAGGTTGTCATACTGGGGAAAAGAGGGAAAAAGTGGTAAAATAAGATAAAAAAAGGAGGTAAAAACAAGGTAAAATCACTTGAAGAGGCAAAGAAAACCTAATATAATGGAGAGAAAGAGGGGAGGGAGATGAGCATTGTGTAAATCTTACTCTCATCAGGTTGGGCTCTAAAAGTGTATATCAGACACTTGATTTCACATAGAAACTTGTCTGTTGCTAGAGGGAAGTGGGAGGGAAAGGAGGAAAAGTAAGGGACAAACTAATAGAAGGGAAAATAGAAGAATCAGGGGAAAGGAGTAAAAACAGGGGAAGGGGATCTAAAGGGTGGAGTATTGTTTGGGGGAGGGGGTCATCAAAAGCAAAGTACTGAGGAGGGGGGAAGGGAGAAAGGGGAAAGGAAAGGGGAAAACATAACTTGGGTAAATAAGATGGCAGGAAATAAAGAATTAGTTATTGTAACTGTGAATGTGAATGGGATGAACTCTCCCATAAAGCGGAAGCAGTTAGCAGACTGGATTAAAAACCAGAATCCCACAATATGTTGTCTACAAGAAACACATCTAAAACATAGTGACACATATAGGATGAAGGTAAAAGGCTGGAACAGAACTTATTATGCTTCAGGTGAACAAAAAAAAAAGCAGTGGTAGCAATCCTTATCTCAGATCAAATAAAAGCCAAGACAGAACTAATCAAAAGAGATAAGGAAGGAAACTATATTTTATTAAAGGGTACCATAGATAATGTAGCAATATCAATACTAAATATATATGCACCAAGTGCAATAGCACACAAATTCCTAGGGGAGAAAGTAAGAGAAATGCAAGAAGAAATAGACAGCCAAACTATACTAGTGGGGGATCTCAAGCTTGCTCTCTCAGAATTAGATAAATCAAACCACAAAATTAACAAGAAAGAAACTAGGGAGATAAACCAATTGTTAGAAAAGCTAGGTATGATAGATCTATGGAGAAAGTTGAATGGAGACAGTAGGGAGTTTACGTTTTTCTGAGCAGTCAATGGAACCTATACAAAAATTGACCATGTGTTAGGGCATAAAAACCTCAAAATCAAAGGCAGAAAGGCAGAAATAGTGAATGCATCTTTTTCAGATCATGATTCAATAAAAATCACATGCAATATAAGGCCAGGAGAAAACAAACCAAAAGTTAATTGGAAATTAAATAATCTAATCCTGAAGAATGAATGGTTGAAAGAGCAAATCATAGACACAATCAATAATTTCATCCAGGAGAATGACAATAAGGAGACAACATACCAAAATTTGTGGGATACAGCCAAAGCGGTTGTAAGGCGCAATTTTATATCTCTAGATGCTTACTTGCATAAAATAGAGAAAGAAAAGATCAATGAATTGGGCTTATTATTAAAAAAAAACAGAAAAAGAACAAATTAAAAACCCTCAATTAAATACCAAATTGGAAATTCTAAAAATAAAAGGAGAAATTAACAAAATTGAAAATAAGAAAACTATTGAATTAATAAAAAAAAAACAAAAAAAACTAAGAGTTGGTTCTATGAAAGAACCAACAAAATAGATAAGCCTTTAGTTAATTTGATAAGAAAAAGGAAAGAGGAAAATCAAATTGTTAGTCTCAAGAATGATAAGGGAGAACTTTCCTCCAATGAAGAGGAAATTAGAGCAATAATTAGGAGTTACTTTGCCCAACTTTATGCCAGTAAGTTTGATAATCTAAAGGAAAGGAAGAATATTTACAAAATATAGATTGCCCAGGTTAACAGAAGAGGATATAAATTATTTATATAGCCCCATATCAGAAAAAGAAATAGAACAAGCTATTAACCAACTCCCTAAGAAAAAATCTCCAGGGCCAGATGGATTTACCAAACATTCAAAGAACAATCAATTCCAATACTCCACAAATTATCTGAGAAAATAGGGACAGAAGGTATACTGCCAAAATCCTCCTATGAGACCGATATGGTGCTGATAGCTAAACCAGGTAGAGTGAAAACAGAGAAAAAAAACTATAGACCCATTTCCCTAATGAATATTGATGCAAAAATTTTAAAGAAGATATTAGCAATGAGATTACAGAAAGTCATCCCCAGGATAATACACTATGACCAAGTAGGATTTATACCAGGGATGCAGGGCTGGTTCAATATTAGGAAAACTATCAGCATAATTAATTATATTAATAACCAAACGAACAAAAATCATATGATTATCTCAATAGATGCAGAAAAAGCCTTTGATAAAATTCAACACGCTTTCCTATTAAAAACACTAGAGAGTATAGGAATAAATGGGCTTTTCCTTAAAATGATCAGTAGCATCTATTTAAAACCATCAGCAAGCATCATACGTAATGGAGAGAAACTTAAACCATTCCCAATAAGATAAGGAGTGAAACAAGGCTGCCCACTATCACCATTACTATTTAATATTGGTTTATAAATGTTAGCTTTAGCAATAAGAGAAGAAAAAGAGATAAAAGGAATCAGAGTAGGTAATGAAGAAACCAAATTATCACTCTTTGCAGATGACATGATAGTATACTTAGAGAACCCTAGAGACTCAACTAAAAAACTACTAGGAACAATTCACAACTTCAACAAAATGGAAGGATTCAAAATTAATCCATATAAATCATCAGCATTTTTATATATTACCAACAAAGTTCAGCAGCAGGAGATACAAAAAGAAATTCCATTCCGAATAGCAGATGATAGGATAAAATATTTGAGAATCTATCTGCCAAGGAAAAGTCAGAAACCATAGGAACTAAACTACAAAACACTTTCCACACAAATAAAATCAGACCTAATCAATTGGAAAATGTTAAGTGTTCATGGGTAGGCAGAGCGAACATAATAAAAATGACAATACTACTCAAACTAATCTATTTATTTAGTGCCATACCAATCAAACTCCCAAGAAACTATTTTACAGATCTAGAAAAAATAGTAGCAAAAATCATTTGGAAGAACAAAAGGTCAAGGATTTCAAGGTGATTAATGAAAAAAAAAAGGCAGATGAAGGTGGCCTTGCTGTAACAGATCTAAAACTATATTATAAAGCAGTGGTCATCAAAACCATTTGGTACTGGGTAAGAAATAGAGCAGTCGATCAGTGGCACAGGATAGGTTGTCAAGACAATCTAGGCAATAACCTTAACAATCTAGTGTTCGATAAACCCAAAGACCTCAGCTTTTGGGATAAATACTCACTATTCGGGAAAAACTGCTGGGAAAATTGGAAACTAGTGTGGAAGAAATTAGGGCTTGACCCATGCGTAACACCACATACCAATATAAGATCTAAATGGGTTCAGGATCTAGATATAAAGAGGGACTTTGTAAGCAAGTTAGAGGAACGTAATATAGTTTATCTCTCAGACCTGTGGAGATGGATAAATTTATGTCCAAAGAACACCTGGAACTCCTAATTGAACACCAGATGGATAATTTTGATTATTTTAAGTTAAAAAGTTTCTGTACAAATAAAACTAATGCAGACAAGATTAGGAGGGAAGCATCAAATTGGGAAACCATCTTTACATTTAATGGTTCTGATAAAGGCCTCATTTCTAAAATATATAGAGAATTGTCTCATATTTATAAGAATTCAAGCCACCCTTCAATAGATAAGTGGTCAAGGGATATGAATAGACAATTTTCAGATGATGAAATTAAAACCATCTCTAGTCATATGAAAAGTTGCTCCAAATCACTATTGATCAGAGAAATGCAAATTAAGACAACTCTGAGGTACCACTACACACCTGTCAGATTGGCTAAAATGACAGGAAAAGATAACAATGAATGTTGGAGGGGATGTGGGAAAACTGGGACACTAATACATTGTTGGTGGAACTGTGAACGGATCCAACCATTCTGGAGAGCAATTTGGAGCTATGCTCAAAAAGTTGTGAAATTGTGCATACCCTTTGACCCAGCAGTGTTTCTACTGGGCATATATCCCAAAGAGATCTTAGAGGAGGGAAAGGGACCCACATGTGCAAGAATGTTTGTGGCAGCCCTTTTCGTATTGGCTAGAAATTGGAAACTGAAATGATGCCCATCAATTGGAGAGTGGCTGAATAAATTATGGTACATGAATGTTATGGAATATTATTGTTCTGTAAGAAACAACCAGCAGGACGATTTCAGAGAGGCCTGGAGAGACTTGCATGAACTGATGCTGAGTGAAACGAGCAGAACCAGGAGATCATCATACACAGCAACAACAGTATTACATGATGATCAATTCTGATGGACATGGCTCTCTGCAACAAAGAATTGTCTCAAACCAGTTCCAATTGTTCACTGAAGAAAATCATATACACCCAGAGAGAGGGATATGAAATGTGGACCACAACATAACATTTTCATGATTTCTATTGACATTTGCTTGCATTGTGTTGCCTTTCTCTGATTTTCTTTTTTTCTTGTAGATAGGATTTTTCTTGCATAACTTGTGATGCATTTCAACATTATTAACATGTAGTGGACTTCCTGTCATCTAGGGGAAGGGAGGAGACTGGGGGTAAAATTTGTAATGGAATGCTTTGTAAAGATCAATGCTGGGGAACTACCCATACATATGTTATACAAATAAAAAACTTTAAGAAGTTCAAAAAAAAGAGAATAAGATGACCTAAAAAAAAGATATATAAAATTTACCTTATATACTTATTTGACTGCATCTCATATATTTGAGTATGTTGTCTCATGAGTGTCATTCTCTTTGATGAAATTATTGTTTCTATGAATCACTAATTTGATAGTATTAGAATATTTAGTTTCCATTTATTTTTTAATCTATCTTTTCACAACCCTTTCTCACATATGATTTTTTATTGTAACATTGTGTACAAAAAATGCATTTCCTATATCTCCCTTTAAAGAGTTAGAACTGAAAGGTACCAATTGAAGCATGTGTTTGGCTTCCATTTCCTCCTGAAACACCACTGATTTCACTGATTTCAAATTTTTAAAAATGGCAACATAAAAATTTTCCATTTCCCTGAGCACCAAGTAATATCCCTTAGTTGAAGCTACTGCACTCTCACTGAATTGTGACCATCCTTTATAACTTCCTCATATATATATGATATCTGGAAGTATAATTAATGCTTGTGTCTTTTGACATGTAATATGGTATCATTGAACTTCACCAAGAATATCCACAAGGACCTGATGACTGTCTTCAGTACCCCATGCTTGCGATTGGCAGGTAGCCCCATGGTGATACTATAAGGAATTGTGACTTTTTTTTTTAGCATGGGAACTCCTTATGGTCCACTCTCATAGTAATTGTTATATGATTCAAAAGATTGTAGCAATGACTTGCTGTGGTCCTAAATTTATCTATGTGTGACTAATCTGCTTCTGAATTTCTCAGAAAGTTAGTTCGTCTTCAGATCCTATCACCTTCCAGTGTATGTGCTCAGATATAAGCTTGGTCCATTATGTTCAACAACTTTTTGGGTACAATCTTGATTGTACCATAATTCCTTGTTTGGTCAAGACATTGCTTATCTTAGTGTTTTTGAAGTAGACCTGGAGCATTAAATAATAGATGAATTTAAAATGACTTTACAAGCATAATCTGATAAATATTACCAGGTATGATGTGAAAGAAAGGTAGAGTGTCATGATAGGGAACGAACCTCAGCGACAGGAAGATCTGGATTCAAGTCCTATCTCTGATATGTTCTGTGTTTTGCTTGGTAGCTGTTTTAACTTCTGTACAATATTAATGTCACAACTTGATGGAAAGGTGTCTACTTGCATAGGTAGAGTATCATATACTTTTTTTAGTGTCATAACTGACTTGGAAAATAGATCTAGAAGAGACAATCTAAGGATTATTGAAGTTTCTTCCAGATCTTTCATTTTATCACTTCATGTGAGGGATCCTATGTGGAAAGAATGTTCTAGGTTGCAATTAATAACAAGTTGGATTTGGAGTCAGGAAAACCTGAGTTCAAATCCTGATTGAGTCACTTCCTAGGTCTGTGACCCTGACTTAGTCATTTGATTTTTCCCAGCTTCATTTTTTCTTATGTATGAAATGAGGATCACCATACCTGCCTCAGAGGATTTTTGTGAAGATCAATTAAAATTTACACACACACATACACACACACACACACACACACAGACTTGCAAACCTTAAAGTGCTATGTAAATGCCATTATGGCAATGATGATGGTGAAAGTGATCCCACCTGAGTTCAGCCAAGTAACTCAAATTCTCTGCACTGAAGTTTTCTCATCTGGCAAATGGAGATAATAATGTCTGTTCTACTTGCATCCCTGTGGGTGTTATGAAGCTTAAATGGAATTATAGACATTTGAAAGTCCTTTGAAAATGTTTTCAAATCATATAGGATGTAACATTCTTCTATGACTGTTAGCAGGGGTGACCTAGTTCTATTAGCTACAGTGACTAAGCCTCAGGACAGAAGTGTTGTTTGAGACTACCATAACTGCATTGTTCACAAAAGATTATGTTATGGAAATATACTAGTAAAAGATAACACACATTCAATCAGGCCAGAAGCATCAGCCATCAGGGACGATATCAAAAACATTTTTCAGGACACAGAAAAGCATGTTTTTCCTCTTATCTCCAAGGCATTTCTGAAGAGGCACTGGTTTCCAGGCAGTTAGATTTATTCATGCTTGCCCTATAACTGTGGTTGCCTACATCAAGATCAGAACTGGAAAGAAAAAGCACATTTCTATTTAAGGAGATGATATTTGGTTTAATGGAAAGAATATTGGATCATATGATTAGAGGAAAGAGCAATGGATTAGAAGTCAGAGAAACTCAGTTCAAATCCAACATTGGACCATTACTATTCTTATTACTCTAGGCAAAGTATTTTGCCTTTTTATGACTCCATTTCCTTTCATATATGTAGAACATTTTATAAGTTTACCTTCTAAATTCCAGCTACAGATTAAATGAATAACCTTGAATAAGTTTTCTTAAAACTTTTCTCAAGCTCAGTTTTCTTATCTATAAAATGGCCATGGAAATTTGTAGATTTATGGATCTTTAGAGTTTCCAGGAACTCTAACATTCTCTGATTCTATTTCTTTCAGAATCTGCTAGCCAGAATTCTCTGAAAGAAGTTAATTATGGAAGTAGCTCACCTTTTGACAGGGTAGGTTCAATATGGAGCCAGTGTGAAATTATAGTTTATCTTAAGGACTTCTAAATCCTGGTTGCCTCTGTACATGGTACTGGATTCCCTGGAATGTAGTGTGTGAGGGAAAGTTTTACATTTGAAATGATTATAGTTAGGTTCAAATCCATCTCCATTACTTACTAATTATTACCTGTACAACCTTAGGAAAAATCATTTAATTTATCTGACCTCAGTTTTTTTCATATATAAAGTGAGGAGGTTGAAAAAGATAACCGCTACTATCCTTTCCAATTCTATAGGTCCTTTTCTTTGTTCAGAACAATCACTAGGAATTCCTTTGCTTTTGTAAATTTGCTTTGAGTAATGTAATGGCAATGGGTCAAAACATTGTCAACTGTCAGTAGAGCTGGACTATTAGAGGGGATGACCCATTCCTTCTTCAAGGGAGCTGATCTCAAGAATTGGTAAGAGTCAAGTGGTAGGATAAATGGATATTTGGAGAGAGATGCTGCAGAGATAAACCTTCTGATCCAAAACAGAATGATGTCATTTAATCCCTAAAACAACACTGTCAGGTAACTATTGGGAAATGAGTCTCAGAAGGGAAAGAACTTGCCCATGGTCACAGAGCTAGTATCAGAGATAGAGTTTGAAACTCTATCTTTCCTGACTTTTTCAGTGGGTAATAATGCTAGACCTGATATTAGGAAGACCAGAGTTCAAATTCTTATTAACTGTGGAACATTGAAAAGATCACAAATTCTCTCAGTCTCTGTTTCCTAATCTATAAAATGAAAATAATGATAGTACCTATCTCTCAGTGTTTGTGAGAATCAAATAGGATTATAGAATGATAGATAAATATAAAGATAGTTCTTTGTAAACCTTATATCATTATATAAATGCTAGCAATTATTCTATTTTTAATTAGAATAATTGTAGTTATTTTGGATGCTTTAAAAATTGCTGCATTACTTTTTATACATGACCTTGTATGAATGTGCTTGCTGCCTGAACATAGTTTTCATTCTTCTTTGCTTGCTAGCTATATTTTCTTTGAGGTTGCTCACAGCAAAACTTGAAGATTTTTATATAAATTTAATTAAAGTTATTGATTTTGGCTGAGGGTTCTTGAATTTACTTAGCTATGCTACATACTTGAATCATATTTGACAACATATTTATTGCTGATATATTATGAAAGTTCTCTCTCTTCAAATTTTCTCAGAAGGCTTTATCTGAATCTTTCTTTTCCCCTAACACATTGTTGTATTTATTCTCCCACACTATATTGTAAGCTCCTTGAGAATAATGAGGTGGTATTGTTTTGTTTTGTTTTTCCTTTCTATCTCCAGCACTTAGCAAGGTGCCTGGTACATATTGGATGCTTAATAAATGCTTGTTGACTTGATTTGTTGACCTTGGTTATCTGCCATATGTTATTTTATATATACGTATGTATGTATGTATGTATATACATATATATGCATATGTATCTATGCATATATACATATATGCATGCACACATGCATATACAATAGTTTCTTACAAAAGTAAAACTTTAATCTTATGTATGTGTGTATATATACATACCTTATAAATATATATGCATATAGACATACATACATGCATATATATGTATGCATGCACACATGTCTGTATAGATAGATAGTAAGATATTAATCTGAAAGACAGGTTGTTAAGTATCAAAAATGGAGTCAATCCATTGTGATGAGATTTAGGTTGTCAGTTTGTTCTGGAAGAGACATGGTATTCTATGGAGTCAAATTAAATAAAAATCCTAAAATATGGAGAGCCAGGTAGAAAATCCTGAAATTATAATGTATTACTATGCATATACACAGAAGTATTCATATATAATAATCTGGATTTTTGTTCCAAATTTAGTATACCACTGTGTATAAAATAACATATATGAATACGTTTCCCCATTGTAATGCAAAACATAGATGACTAAATCATACAAATAATGAAATTGATCCTTACCAAAGAGATAGTAGGAACCCATTGTTAGAATACTTACCAGGAAATCTACTTATCTATTTTAGTTACCACCTCACTGACTGGTAAAATATTTCTCAAATAAGTAAGAGATGCTAAGAGAATTGCTTTCCTTGTGCTTTAAATGTAAACTAACATCAGAAACCAAGGAAAAAATCCTTTAAGAAATAAAAAGAAAAGGAAATTTTGAGGGATTTGGGAATAGGGGTAGGCAGGAATCTAGAATCAGAGTACTCTTTTTTCATGTATCAAAGATGGAAGGAAAAAAGAACTTTTAAAAATGTGTATACCTATATGTGAGCATAATAATTTCAGAATTTACATGAGTATGGAAAAATCATTTATCCTTTTAGTACCCTGGCAACTCTCTACTACCATGTGCTATAAAATGGCTTTTTGTAGACATCAGCAATAAAGCTTACCCAACAAAGAATTCACCACACTGAGGAAACATAAACTCCAAATACCTCTCTACACCATTCTTTTTTCAAAAACAATTGTGACAAACTGAAAAAGAAATTAGAGGTAGAAAAGGGATAACCCTGGAAGAAGAGGAAAAGGAGGTAAAATAAGTGAAATTACATCACATGTAGAGGCAAAGAAAACCTATAATGATTGAGGGGAGAAAAGGGAGGGGAATGAGAATTGGGGTAATCTCCATCTCATCAGATTTGCCTCAGAGGGAATAATAGACATACTTATAAGGAAACTGGAGGGAAAGGGGGGAAAAAGGGGTGGGTGGGGCTCTAAAGGGGAAGGATTGTTTGAGGGAAGTGGTTTTCAAAAGCAAAATAGTAGGGAGGAGGGAAAGGGGATAAGAAAGAGAAAAGCATAAGCTAGGGTAAATAAGATGGCAGGAAATACAGAATTAG
>JAJPUD010021681.1:2984-22683 GCA_023553655.1 Myrmecobius fasciatus | reverse complement strand
ATATATATATATAGCTACCATAATTAATTCAACTCATTATTGCTTACCTAGAAAAGAAAATCTTATAATGGAGAAAAGGAAAAATTTCAATTACTCACATCACTTTGTAGGGCATAAGCCTTCTTTGCCAAGTCCACATTGATACTATCAGGGGGATAGCTATAACCATGTGGGATGTTCTTATAGTCAACATCACTGACAAGAGCTTGAGTTTTCTTTGCTTGAGTGACTTGGAGCATGTCCAAGGGTGCTGTATAGATAGTCTTTGCCTTTTCATAATTTTTGCGATATTCCCGCTGTGAAAGAAAAGGAAGTGATCATTCATTGAAGTAACTATCTTTTTTAAAAAAATGCAAAATTCTAATTAAGAAGAAATACATGTTTTAGAAGTGGATGTAGACATTGAAGTAGATCTATCTTCCTTGACTTTTCTCACATAAGTCACGTTTCTGAAGTCCAACAAATAGTATCTCACTTAACTTACCATAAGTCCATTAGAAAGTTGCAAAATAAGATGTTTTGTGAAATCTAAAAGAGTAGATCTATTATGAAAGGAGAGCAACAGGAAAGGTTTCCTGGACATTCTTGAAGATTTGGTCTTTATTGTGTGCATTTTCTATTCACAGAAAATTGTAGAACTAAAAAATATTTTTTCCTGTGCTTTAACTTTTGGAGCTTGAATAATGGACTTTTTAGCTTTTCTTATATAGCATGTTAAAATAATAAGTATTAAATTGGGAAAACAAGATTGTTTGCCAAATCACCTTTATGGTAGCATCCATTCCAACTTTGTTAGATTGGAAGCATTTCAAGACCTGGCCCCCGGTAAACTGGGCTCATAAAGAGTAATTCCTGATCATGAATCTCAGTAAGGGCAGTTTCATATTCCTTGTAAAGTTAACATGGTTATGGAGAGCAATCTGGAGCTATGCTCAAAAAGTGATCAAACTGTGCATACCATTTGACCCAGCAGTGTTTCTACTGGGCCTATATCCCAAAGAGATCTTAGAGGAGGGAAAGGGACCCACATGTGCAAGAATGTTTGTGGCAGCCCTTTTTGTAGTGGCTAGAAACTGGAAACTGAATGGATGCCCATCAACTGGAGAGTGGCTGAATAAATTATGGTATATGAATGTTATGGAATATTATTGTTCTGTAAGAAACGACCAGCAGGATGATTTCAGAGAGGCCTGGAGAGACTTGCATGAACTGATGCTGAGTGAAATGAGCAGAACAAGGAGATCATTATACACAGCAACAAGACTATACGATGATCAATTCTGATGGACATGGCTCTCTTCAACAATGATGTGATTCAAGCCAGTTCCTATTGTTCAGCGATGAAGATAGTCATATACACCCAGAGAGAGGCCTGAGGGAACTGAATGTGAACCACAACACAGCATTTTAATGCTTTCTGTGAATATTTCCCTGCATATTTTGTTTTCCTTCCTAGGTTTTTTTTTTTCTTCTCTCTTTCTAGATCTGATGTTTCTTGTGCAGTAAGATAACTGTATAGATATATATATATACATATATTGTATTTGTCATATAATTTATCATATTTAGCATGTATTAGATTACCTGCCATCTAGGGGTGGGGGTGGGGGGAAGGAGGGGAAAAGCTTGGGGAAAAAAAGTTTTTTGCAAAGGTCAATGTAGAAAAATCACTCATGTTCTGTAAATAAAAAGCTTTTAATAAAAAAAAGTTAACATGGTTAGTAGTTGATACTAATGAAAGAGAAGTCATAGGTTCAATTTTCCTATAAGCTATATGTTACATCCTATTCATAACTATAACGTACCTGATTTCCAGCTTTTCTGCATAAAGAAAGACATCGTAGGTCAGATTAAACCTCTTTTAAGCTGAGATCTCATTTTATTCCAAGATAAAAAAGCTCATTTACTCTTTGATATATTGTAATCCATATAACTTCTCTAATTTCTGTTTACTGTTTTCTTGAATATGTGTATTTATTCATTATTTGATGGTCTTTTATGTAAGCAGTATTTGGTGGGAAGGAGCTAAGCTGTTGAATGCAAGTGTGTACTCATTCCCTTAAGAGAATGGTTTTCCTTCTATACCAGAAGCATTCCTCTAGACTACCAATATTCAAGATGGCAGATATAATTCCATCCCAATAGCCCTCTTAGAGGCAGATGAATAAAAGAGTAAGTGTCCATCCAGGACCCTTCTCCTGCTCTAATAGTCTCTGTTGGAGAAGGGGAGGTAAGATCCCTATCTATGCATTCCATGAAGATAATTAGATAATTCCCATTTTTATTAAATATATATGTATATATATATATGTGTATGTGTGTATGTATAATCCATCTAGATATAACTATTTTACTTGAGCATACCCATATATTAATAAGATCTAAATAATCACTTACCTAGGTATTTTCACTATAAAATATACATTAAGTACAACTCAATAATTTCTATCTTAAAAAAGCAAAGATATACACATTAGAAACCAATTTCAATCTTTCATAACTAATATATCACCTTGATCTTGTGATTTTAGTTGAATCTTGTAAAGATAGCCCTAGTTGAAATCAATAAATTTCAAAAAACAGAAAAATTAAATAAACATTTACTAGGAACACATGTTAACAGTTAAAACCAAGAAACTGTCAAAAGGAGACTTTGAGAGATACTTACATCACTCTGATTTTTGGCTGTCTTCAAAGAGTGCAGGATCTTTGGATCATCCTGAATGCTCAGGGCTCCAATCATTTTCCCCTTGCTCTTTTCATAGTCTTTTTTGTAGAGCACCTGCATAGGGACATCACAAGGTGAGCTTTCACTCAAAGAAACTCTATACACTTCTCTAGCCCTCGTTCTCCAGTCATACTCACATCACTGGCATTCTTGCTATTAGCTTTGGCTGCCAGAAGTGGAATAGCATCCACCTTAATTTCAAATTTCTTAGCTTTGCTCTTCTCCCAGTCATGCTTATAAATATTCTGAAAAAGAAAAAACATGCACAAGAATTATAAATGCCATATTCAATGTGGATCTATTTGTTAAAGACCAAAAACAAATTTAATTTGTTAGGCTTCAATTTATTTCAAAAATCAATTTTGCTTCTTAACAGTCCATTTGTTACAAGTACTATACTATAATTAGTTCCAACTCCTGACATTCTAAAGTATATACTTATAGCTTTTCTTATTCATAGTTTCACAAAATTTCAAAAGACTCATTTGCACTGGGTTTTTAACTCCATAGCCCCAGTCACTTACTTTATAATGACAATTCTCTTACAAGGGAATCTAGCTGAAGAGTATGACTCCCATATTTCTGTGCTGATACTTTCTTCAACTGAAACACATTCAGATCTCATCTTGTGTAAGTCTTAACCATAAAACCTCCACAGTAGGTAAGGTTAACTCAAAGTACTGAAAGCCTTCCTCTAGCTCTCTTGAAATTATATTGATACCAATGGAATATGTAGACTGTCTATTGGTTATATGTTATGCTTGTTATTACACAGCTGATCAATCTCATTTTCTGGATCTAATTTCTCTGATTATAATTTTGATATTATGTCTTCAGAATAATTATTTGTGTTATTCTTTTTAACCTTTATATTTATATATATACACATAACATAACATATAAATTAATTTATAATTATATAATAATTGCTCTTGTATATACATAGCATGAATGTAAAGAAGCAGGGTTTTTTTATACTTACATCACTCAGATTGTAGGCATTGACTTTGTGCTGAATGAAGGCTGGAGCATCTGCTGGTACATTGCATTTAAACTTCTCACTTTCATGTTTTGCTTTGTAATTCAGCTGAAAAACAAAAGGCAAATAGTCGATATAGGTGGGAACTCCCTGCAAGCCCACTTTTATTCAAATATCAAAAATCATAAATGATTGCTGCAATCTAAAGAAATAAATGTAACCCCAAGTTCCCAAAGTTTCTCTCTCCTTTTAATAGAAGAATGGTATATCTAAACGTGAATTGATATCATTCAAGTATAGTTATTCCCGAAGGATTGCTAGAGGAAAAAGTCAATTAATGAACATATTTATTAAATAATGATTTGGGGTCAACTGTTGTTTTAGGTGCTAGGAATATACTTTCTGAAAGGGGTGACAAATTATACACATTAAAAAGGCACTTATGGATCATAATCAAAGCAGATCTAAGGTAATCTTGGAGAGAAAGGGACTAGCAGTTGGAGGGAAGAATCAGCTGGGGAATGGTTGAATGAATTATGCTTTATAAATGGAATGGAATATCATTGTACCTTAAAAATGGTGAATATAAAGAATCTGGAGAAATGTGGGTAGAGTTGCATGATTTGATACAAAGAAAAGTATTAGAACCAGAAGGACAATTTACATAATGACAAAAAATGTAAAGAAAAAGAGTACTGACGTACTTCAGAACTATGACTTTGGACAGTGCACAAGCATGATTACAAAGTTAAGTAAATTTTGTACTTTGTACTGAAATTTTGCCTTTCAGTAGAAAGGGGATAAAATCCATATTTCCATATATAGTCAATATGCTGATTGTTCTACTTTGTCCTACTTCTTTTGAGAGTATGAACATAAGACACCAGAAAGTAATAGGGTACCAATAAAACATTTTTTAAAAAATTAAAGCTTAACCAGCAGTACATATTTAATACATTGGAAATGCCTTAAAGTTGGTGCTTCCCTGATATATGAATTGGGATTACCTCTAATCCTAATGAAAAAGAAAAGTGGATTATTGCTTTTGTAATCCCTTTGCTAATCTATCTAAATAGTGCCCGATAAAGGGTTTAACAAATGCTTAACAAATGAATGTTTAAACACATAGAATATTTAGTTTTATTTTGAAGCATCTGTACATGCATAAAAATGATGAAGGGTTATAACAAAAATAAAATGTCAAACATATGTCTTTGGTGTAGACCAAATCCAACTCTGTTAAAATATTTAATCTTTTTGGATTTAAAGTCTAATTAAAGTTTCAGTGTTTTTTCCCCTTTGACCTATGTTATCAGAGCCTTGGGATGACAATGGAAGTAGTGACAGTAGAGCAGAGATGCTTTGGAGTAGATGGGAAAATGGAACATGTTATCTGCTATACTGCCTAATTAATGCATCTAAATTGAATGCTTTACTCCTTCACTTAGCTAATATGGTACAGCTAATTTTTAGACTGCATTATTACATCTAATAAGAAATATTAGATATTATCAGCAATATAGCTGTTTTTAACATAAAATTGTGGCTTTTGAAGTCAAATTGAAATTTTTTAGTGTATTATGTTATGTACCAGCTATTGAATGATTTTCCTAGTTTAATAAAACTCTCCTTACATACAAAACTTCAAAATCCCAAAATTTTTCCACCTCTGAATTTGTGAATATAAATTCATGCCAACTTTGTGTATATGGACATTTCCTTAATCATTTCAATTCCTTAATGAATCTCAATATACCCAGTAAAAATTTACTAAAAAAGTAATTTATAGAATAATGTACTTATTAATTAAAAGTCTATGTTATTCATAATATTAGATATTTAGAAAATTCTCAGGGCCTGACCAAATTGATAGGCAAACTTAAAAGCATACAAAAAACAAAAACCATGAGTTATGGAGTCCTTTTAACATTTGATATTGATAAGAGTAAAAAGGAAAAACAAACAAACAAACATATGTTACAGGTATAGATATTGGATATCAAAATAGCAATATTTTGTAGTTGGTAAGCTAGACTACAAGCTTACCTATTTTTTAAATTTATTGGTCATTTAAATACATAAAATTATTTTATGTTCTCTCTTTCCTTGATATTCAAAAGTACTTACATCACTTAGTTGTTTGGTATTAATTTGGGCTTGCAACTGGACAGGAGAATCAGTGACAGGTGTGAATTTTGTTTTATCAGGATGGACTTTGTAGGTGTGCTATGGGAAAAATGAAATATTTAGTGATAGGAATAAATCACTTATACCCACATTAACATGTAGGAAAAAATTCAATTATATATAAAGTTCATTCAGCTACCATCGCACTGGTTTACAGAGAAATTTATCTTTATCTCTGCAGTAGAAAAAAAAAGACCTAAATCTGGAACAAAAAGACAGGTTCAATACTACCTTAATATATATATATATATTCTAAGTGATTTGGGGCAAGTCACAACCTCTCTGGGGGATTTGGATTAGATAGCCCCTAAGATCCTTGCCAGGTCTAAATCTATTATCTCTATCTTCATATAGTACATATATGCATATATATAGACATACATATATAAAACATATACAAATATATATATATACACATACATAATAAGCAATGGAAATCAATAAGTTTGCCATTAAAGGATCAATATTTTTTTAAAATAAGGAATAGTGCTTTTGGCAATAATGCTTTTTATCCCTATCACTAGAATATCCAAAACTTGCCTTTTCTTGCCCCCTCCCCTTTAAACTCGGTTGCTAAACTCATTCTGACCACTAGATGTCACGATCACCTCCCAAACACTATCAACCAAGCAAATTTGTTTCTTGGAGCAGCCAACTTACATCTTTACACTGGTCTAGTTTCTTGATTGCTTCATATTCTTGTGTTATTGTCTGAGGGAAATAGCATTTGCCTCTATCTTCTTCATATTCTGCTTTGTAATTTTTCTAAGAGGAAAAAGAACACACAAATAGCTTGGCACTATCATTTAGACAACACCATAGTGGAATCTGAATAATTATCCCTGAACTTACATCACTATTTTGAGCAGCAACTTTCATGCAGTGGGAATGATAGGGGTCCTCGAAAGTGCCTAAGTAATGCCCCAAAATATTCTTTACATAGGAATCTTTATATTTAGTCTGGAAAACAAAACAAATTTAATTCAAATTCACATTGATTTGTCAAAACAGTGGATAGTAAATCAAATCAAATGAATAATTTCAGGTTCTCTAACCTCACTGAAATTCTTCAGAAGGGTATCAAGCTGAAACTTGGGGGTTTCACAATAATTCATGCTCTTTGCCTTTGTCTTTTCATAGTTTTCTTTGTATAACCTCTGCCAAAAGAGGAGGAAAACAGGAGTTATTGCAAAAAGATTTCATTTCAGTTTTATACATAAGGGAGCATTTTAATATATATCTTTTCTTTTTGTTTTTCTAACATTCCTTTGAAAAACAGCAGAAAAAACTACAATAAATACTGGAGTTAACATAAATGATAAATTGTAGAGATTACACTCAAAAATGTCACATGACCATTTCTGGTATTTCTTATGATTTCAAGAAGACAGCTGCTGTTAGTTATGCTACATTTGGCTTGTATCATTCTTGTTTGCAAATTTGAAAAATAAAATCATTATTTATTACTACTAACAGAAAACCTGGCCATTAAATTAGAATTAGATTAAATGCTCTTAAACTCTGGGATTTATTGTCATCTCTTAAAATGAATTTACCATTCATCAATGCCACTTAATTATGCAGGCTTTCCATGTTTTATTATGTGGGATTTTGGTGACAAGCATGAACTGCATAAAAGATATCCTCCAAACAACTCTTTAAGACAAATTAATTTTGTGGGGAAGAGGAGACCTCAGACTTCAAAATACAAGGTCCCATTGTTGGGAAACAGATATCTGGATATTTAGAAATATAGCACAAGGATTGCCAGAGATGGAAGGAAAAGTGCCATCCTGTAGTTTTCTGCTTTCATTCATGACTCTTACCAATTATGGATTGAATTTAGTTGCTTCTTTCTGCTACAGCTATGCAAAATACTATTAGCAGTCTCTAAATCTTGGGATTCTGGCATAAAGACTCCATTTCCCTGCTCTAATTATATCTGGATAAAATGATATCATGTATTCCTTTGTCATCTTTTTGAATTCACTCAAGTAAAAATTTAGAAATGTACTTTAAAAGGATATGAACATTGTTTAGAAAATTTTACAAGAAAGAGAGAGGGCGAGAAAGAAAGAAAGAGACAGAGAAAGAAAGAGAGAGACAGAGAGGTTAAAAATAATTTTTAAAATGAGTTCATAAAGATTAATTTTGGATATCATTACAAAAATAATTTTCCATCGTGAGGGTATTAATAATATTTAGGAAAGTCCCACCATTTCCAATGGAATTATACTGTAATTTTTCTGTTCCACAAAGTCCCTCACACCAGCCATGACATCTTGACCCTGAGATATTATATGCTCCATCAAATCCTGGACATGTTAGTAAAGAAGATCGGCAAAACAGGAAACATAGGAGATTTTCAAATCCAACTTACGTCACTCTGGTTTTTGGCCACCTTCAAAGAGTGCAGGATCTTAGGATCATCCTCAACACTTAAGGCTCCAATCATTTTTCCTCTGCTCTTTTCATAGTCTTTTTTGTAGAGCACCTACACCCAGAGAGACAGGACAGGGAGAAGATTTCATTCAGCTCACACAAATCAACCAGGTCCCCTCCTGTAGTTCCCAAGTAATACTTACATCACTGGCATTCTTGCTGTTGGCCTTAGCTGCTAGGAGAGGAATAGCATCCACCTTAATTTCAAATTTCTTGGCTTTGCTTTTCTCCCAGTCTTGCTTGTAAACATTCTAGAAAAGAAATTATACGTGGAAGAATTATAAAAGCTACATGCAATATTGATTTCTCTGTCAAAGGGTACTTGTAGAGTGATGTGGCAAGAAAAAAGTCAGGAGTCATGTGGTGAATTTTTGTTGTAGTTTCATTGTTTTCATTTGTATCTGACTCTGTTACCCTATTTTGGGAGGTTTCTTGGCAAAGTTATAGAAGTAGTTTGCCAATTCTTTCTCTAACTTATTTTACAGATGAGGAAACTGAGGCAAACAGAATTAAGTGAATAGCCCAGGTTCACAATCAGTATGTATCAGAAGCAGGATTTGAATGAGAGTCTTTCTGACTCTATGACTAACTGAGCCCTTTAAACCCTTTGCCATGCTACTTCTCACCAGAATATTGCTATTTTTAAAAGATATATTTGTGTTTTAGAGGAAATCTGCATGCAGTTTTGCAAATGATACCCAACTTCTGTCTTAGGGGAATTCACATGTCATATTTTTGGAATTCAAATAATTAGACTGGGTGGGAACTTAGTAGTGGAAACAGGAAAAAAGATCCCAGTATGTTGGCACCAAATCTTAGCAATATTATTGTGTTATCTCCTATTGTAATTTTTCACATTATTAGAAGACTTTCATCAGCATTGTGATACAAATCCCAAAATCACAGATTCTCTGCCCCCTTCCCCCTGGTATTCCTTGGGGAGAACTTACATCACTGAGATTAAAGGCATTGACTTTATGCTGAATGAAGGTCGGGGCATCTGGTGGGATGCTGCACTTGAACTTCTCACTTTCGTGTTTTGCTTTATAATTCAGCTGAAAAACAAAAGGAATGTCATCTTAACACAGGAGGAAGCCTGTCCTGTAACTCTAACAGATTCCAATGGACATCACAAGTTTTCTGGCATTCAGTGAATATCAGATCAAAAGAAAGATCTGAAGCCTGGAGTAGGTAATACCTCTGTACGATCAATATGGCAGACCAATGCATAGTCATAACCACACTAAAGCATTAGAGAAAGCAAGAAGACTTATTTAATTTTTTTCCACTTTTACAGAGAGTGTTCCAAAAGTATTAGTGTGGTTTTAAGCTTTAACAGTTGTAGAGAAATGCAATCTATTAAAGTTTAAAACTGCACTAAGACTTTGGGGGACACCCTTTATATTGTAGGTAAGTCTGGGGCCAATAGGCATAACAGGGTCCATATATAATCAAATGAGATGATATAGGTGAAAATATTTAGAAAGCTACAAAGTGCATTGTAATGTGAGCTATTATTATTATTATTATCACTGTTTTTGGCAAAAGTCTGATTTTATCAATACTCTGATTTAGCTCACTAACATATTTTAATTTACATTCTTTTTGATCCTTTACAATTTGTCATTTTGCTTAAATTTTATAATCCTCTCATAGAAACTAATTCTTTGTATTCTGCATTAATTTTAATATTCATGAAAACTATGTATATATAATAAAGTCACCTTTGTAGGCACATATTTCCTTTTTAATAGAGAGGCAAAGAATCAGTGAATTGGTACTTCAATTTTTTTTTGCCTTTTTTTTTTTTTGCTGAGGCAATTGGGGTTAAGTGACTTGCTCAAGGTCACACAGCTAGGGAATGTTAAGTGTCTGAGACCAGATTTGAACTCAGGTCCTCCTGACTTCAGGGCTGGTGCTCTATCCACTGCACCACCTAGCTGCCCCAGTACTTCACTTTTTAATTTAGTCAAAGAATGTTAGAATCAGCACCTGGCAGATTATCTGCCTGATTTTTTTTTTTTGCTATTAAGCTTCATCATTTCCTCCTTTCATAGGATTAATGATTTAAAGATGGAAGGGACCTTACATATTTAATACCTCCATTTTACAGATTAGAAAACTGAGTCTCAGGAAGTTTAAACAACTTCTCTATATTTAAACATGTAAATGACAAAGCTAGGATTACAACCAAGGTCCTCTGACACCAGAGCTGGCACAGCATTACACAGTGTTTCCTCATTGATCAATTGAGTTTTTCAACTTATTACCTTATCATTGTTTGAATGTGGAAAATGAACATAGTGACAAACAATTTTTACAATAAGATATTTAAATATAGACAAATGAGCATTCCCATGAATATTTTTTAAAATATTTTAATTGTTGAATTTTATATGTTATTCTCTGAAAATAATGGGTCATAAGGGGATGGATTTTTCTAACATTTTAAGATACTTACATCACTCAGCTGCTTAGTATTGAGCTGAGCTTGCAGTTGGACCGGAGTATCAGGAACTGCAGTGAATTTTGTCTTATCAGGATGGACTTTGTAAGTGTGCTGAAAGAAGAAATGGAATTACAATGTATTGCAGAAAACATAAAAAAAAGAATATCCCCCCCAATTTTTGGTCAATCAAGATTTTGCTTGCTTACTATATTTCAGTGTTTTAGAGACATTCAAATGCCTATAAAACCTATCTATATCTCCAGAGATTATCTTAATCTAAGATCAAAAAGAAGGAAAAAAATTATTAACTGACCTAAAACTATGAAGGAGTGAGTTCCTATGGATCTATTTGAGAGGAAATATGATGGTTATCTCAAAAGTAGGCTTTGCCTCCCATTAATGATACTTTAAGGGAAACAATTATATTGTCACGTCATATTCTGACTAGTAAATGCCATAAAAAGATTCTGGAATATAACAGGTTTTTTTGGACACCATTCCCAGACACAATAAATTTTCCAGTATTTGTGGTGCACTTACATCTTTACATTGGTCTAGTTTCTTGATTGCTTCATATTCTTGAGTAATGGTCTGGGGGAAGTAGCATTTTCCTCTGTCTTCTTCATACTCTGCTTTGTAATTTTTCTATAGGAAGAAAGCACATAGATCTGATTTTTCTTGCACAGCAAGATAATTGTAAAAATATGTATACACATATTTGATTTGTCAAGTACTTTAACATAATTAACATGTAGTGGACTTCCTGCCATCTAGGGGAGAGGTAGGGATTGGGGGGGGGAAATTTTGTAACAGAAAGCTTTGTAAGGGTCAATGTTGAAAAATTACCCATACATATGTTTTGCAAATAAAAAGCTTTAATAAAATGAAAAATAAAATAAAATAATGAAAAAAAGAAAAAAAAGAAAGCACACATGAGGGCTAAGTTTGATGGTACCTTATGAAAATCATATCATTGGGAAACATGAACTTACATCACTGTTTTGAGCTGCAACTTTCATGCAGTGTGAATGGTATGGGTCCTCGTAGCTGCCTACATAGTGTCCCAAAATATTCTTCACATATGAATCTTTATATTTAGTCTGGAAGACAAACCACATTTCAATTGTTTATATACATGAAATCAGTCTCTGGTTCACAAAGAAGGACTGACATTGATAGAGCTTACATCACTGAAGTTTTGCAGAATTGTATCAAGCTGAAATTTCGGAGTCTCACAATAATTCATGCTCTTTGCCTTTGTCTTTTCATAGTTTTCCTTGTATAATTTCTGTCAAAAGAAAAAAAAACAGATAAAATAGATTCCTGTCGCTCCTACACATTGATTATAATAGCTCTTATTTTTCAAATACTTTAAAAATAAAAAGGTCTCCATCTACTATCTTGAAAACCTATAATCAAAAGTTGGGGTGTTATGAATCACAAGCTTTTGTGCTTTTAGCAATGCACATTAAATCCATGTTTCTAACTCCCTAAAAAAATCTTTGGAAAGAAAAAGATCTCAAAAAACAACTTTCCACCTTACAATCAAGACTCACAGATGGTTAAAGACTAGGGTGTATATGAGCCATTTTGAAGGCTGACTTTCCCTTCAATGACCTGAAAGGTCCCATACTTACAAGCACACAACAAACAGAAATGTGATGATTAACAGTGATTCTAAACAAAAGTTCATAAGAAAGCAGTCACTTATAAGAGCAGTAATTACAAATGTTATCAATTTAAACAGAAAGAGGCATACTTCTATCTTCTCTTTGTCCCCCATGGAAAAACATCTCAGAGGACATTTAAAAGGATAGTTTTATTAATAAAATTCTAAAATCCAGCAGAGAATAACAAGTAGCATATCTGAGAATTGTGCTTTTATTTATATTTATATATTCAAGGCTAATCGTTGAAATGAGAATTTCTGCCTTTGCTACTTAAAGTGAAGGTTATCCTACATTTCATGAGTGGGTTGGAATTGCACTGATTTTTTCTTTCTATACCAATAACCTAGGCTTAGAAGGTACTTTCCTATGTTGAATAACAACTAATTAAGGTAGCCTAAAGGGGAATATATTATAAATTTGTTAATAATTTTCTCTATTAAAACATAAACCTGAGGATTATCTTTAGACATAAAAATAAAATGAACAGCCATTTGTTTTATTGTTAACAATTTACAACTAATTATAGATTTGGTAATTGATGTATTTATGTTAATATTCTTAAAATTTAGGAGTAAAAGAAAATATGCTTTTAGGTATAAAATTTGTTCCAGGCTTAGTCTTCTAAGTGAAGATGTCTTGATCAGTGAAAGCAAAATGAGATTTTTCAGCATGATTTTTATATATCTGTAAAAACAGCATAGCATCCTTTCTGCAAGAAGGTGATGATACTAAGCACCAATAGGACATGCACTTAGAATTGGCTTTTCCAAGATAGGTGATAGGTTTATTGTAATCCTTCCATTCTTTTGCCTAATCTTTCTTATGACTGAGCAAACATTTTCTGGCCAGTTTTAAGAGTATTCTCTGGCCATAGAATGGAGAGAAGATAATCATTCAGATAGATGATAAATAAATAGATATACAGACATATGTATATAAGTATATGTATGTTGTGTAAGTGCATGTAAATGCATGTATGTGTATATGTACATGTGTAAACACTATACAAATACACATGCACATATACATATACATGTATACATACATACTCACATACATGTGTATGTGTGTGTGTTTGTATATATATATATATATATATATATATATATATGCATAGCTCTTATCCACAATGAAAACTTTAGAAAAAAATGTAACTATGAGAAAATGTTATCTAAGGCACTAGCTCTTCGTATTTAAGGTTAAATAAATTAAATAGGTTTTATAACATTCACATGTCTCCTAGTATTCACTCCCACAGCCACTAGACCTTCATCACTTCTCACTTTGTCTATTGAGATCCTGAAGTCAATGGTCCTCTTTAAGAAGAAAGAACCAGTAACAACAATTTTGAGGTAATTGGGGTTAAGTGACTTGCCCAGGGTCACACAGTTTCTCAGTGTTAAATGTCTATGGCTGGATTTGAACTCAAGTCAGGAGGACTTCAGGGTCAGTGCTCTGTCCACTGCACCATCTAGCTGCCCCAACAACAGTCTTAAAATCAGTCTCCTTACGTCCTAATTTATCTTCCACTCAGCTGCTTAAGTGATTTTCCCAAAGTGTAGGTCTATAATATAAACTCCTTCACTGAATAAACTTTGATGATTCCCTATTACTTCCAAAATCAAATAGAAAGTCTTCTTTTAGGCATTTGAATTTCTTCAAAATCTTACCCTTTTCTCTATCTTCCTAATCTTATTATATTTTATATTCCTCCACCTACTATACGATCTACTCATAATACCTCTATCAGTAAACAGAGAACTCCCCATATAAAGTAAATTCTGCCTTTGAGGACAGAGACTTTCTTTGTATCTCTAAAGCTTAAAAATGGCTACTGCATAGTAAATATTTAATAAATCAATGTTATTTGATTGATTTAGATTTATAAGTATTGTTAGAGATTATCTGGTCTAATTCTCAAAATAGCTTGTTACTAATTGGAGAGAAGTAGATTGGGATAAATCTATTTAGAAGGTCCCCAAATGGAGCAATGATCCCAATTGTTCTAGTGCAGACCTGTTTTTAATGATAGGATTCTTTTCCTTCCTTAAGCTCAAGCATTTAAAATTTCCAGTGGCTTATAAATCTTGGTAACAATTCTAAAAAAATAATAAAAATGAAAATTTCTATGAAATCTCAGGGAATCTTCTTTTGTGTTCCATTACTGGAAAATAATAATTCCCAAGACTGATTCTAAATATAAAATGGCTCAATAAAGACATTTTCCCAAGGGGCAACTTTAGAAAAACATATTTCTTTTGATCTGACTAAATTATGCACATGTTTATTTTGTAGTTAAAGGGTTAGAAGACTCTTTCTGAAATTTTGGATTAAGCAGGCTTACATTTTTTTCTTTTTGGCTGGGGGAATGTAAACTCCTTGAAAGCAGAAAGTACTCATTTTTATCTTTGTATCCTTAGAGCTTAGCTCAGTGATTGGCACATAATAGGGACATTAAAAATGCTTGTTGATAGGTTAGAACTAGAGGTAGTGACTGGCACATAGTGAATGCTTAATATCTTTTCATTCATTCCTAAACCAGGCTCTTTTCTTTTACATCTATTGGGTAGTAGATTTGGGGAAGGAAAGACTGGGCATCTGGAAGGGCTTAGTCACTTTCCTCTGCTCTTCCAATTATTTACAAATACAACTCTACTCCTCCCAGGAAGAGAGTAGACATAGGGTCCAGTGCTACTTGCTTGCATTCAGGCCTGCAGCTAATTTCCCTTACATTCAATTGACTAGCTTCTATTAAAAGACCAAGAAACTTATTAAGAAAGTCATATTACTTGAAAGAACTGCTATAAACTTAAAGTTTTATTTTAGAAAAAAATGAAAGATTCTTGTTGTATTGAAAGTCAGGAAAATCAAGATTCAAGTATTTCCTTTAATACTTATTTGTCATTTTACTTCTCTGAAATTCAATGACCACATCTCTAGAAATAGGGATAATACCTGTAATCCCTGATTTGCAGGTCTGTTAAAAAGTTCAAATAAGATAATATATATCAAGTCCTTTGCAAGTCTTAAAGATTTACATGAATATTTGCTACTATTGTTGTTATTATTATCATTATTATCTTACATCAAAGGTTTAAAAATACTTTTGGATGAATTATACTTACATCACTTAGGACATTTCCTGCACTCTTCAGCTGCCTAAGCAGTGGATTCTCTGTAGCAGGAAGCACATTATAATCAGCCACAGCTTTATTCTTTTCATAGTCTTCTTTGTATTTTACCTGTAGGAGTGAAAGGAAATGAGAAAGTGTTAGTCAGTTTTATGTTCCATTCTGTTATTCTGTTGGCACGTACTTCCATGAATTAGTCTCTTTCTACACGCAGGGGTTCTTGGCATTCAATAAATATGAAATATTAATAATCATGCACAAAGACTGCATCCCACATACCTCTTCTCACAATAATAAGAGTACTCCCTTTGGAATCAGAAGACCTGGGTTCCAGGCTTGCCTCCATGACTTAATATTCATGGGATTTAACTTTTCTAGGTCTCAGCTACTTCTTCTGAAAGCTCTAAAGTCAGCTTTAGATCTCTGACACTATGAACCTGTACCCAGATACTGAAACCCATTTGCCAAAATGACAACATATTTTGAGAGAGTGTGGAATGGACCCTTATAGCTTCCCATACTCCACTTCCCACTGTCCATAGGAGAGCAATGACCATCCAAGTGTGTGTGTGGATAATTTAGTGTATTTGAGGAGGCCTGAGGTCCTTACACATAATGCTTCAACTACCTCTTCACCCTGGAAGTTCCCTTATTTATTCCCTGTGGTCTTCTCACCCTGATACACTGCCTTCTTCTATACTGCCTTTCTGCCATTGATGATGTCCTCCAGAACTTTCATCAAGAAGGACCCAGGCCAATCATCATTTCTTTCTGTCAGTCTGCTTCTGGCCCTCTAAACTTTGCCACCGTGCCTCCTTTCCCCCTACTTTTCAGGTGCTTTTTCTTTTTATCTTCACCCATTAAAAAGAAAGCTCCTTGAGGTAAAAAAACAAAACAAAACAAAAAAAACCTTTTTCTTTTTGCTAGTATTTGTATTCCTATCACCTAGATCAGCATCTGATAGTATGTATATAATAGTATGTATATAATAAATGCCTATTGACTTGACAACCACAATATAACTTTTTCCAGGTTTTTTTTCCCTCTTCTTTGCAACTGAATATTAGTGGAGACAGCAAAGGACCATTTCCAGGACTGTGCTTATAATGGATAACTTGTCCTGACCTTGATTCACAGTCTAGTTCCATTTATATGTCTCTCAACAAATATCATTAAGGCCAGAGGACACCCTTAAGACAGTAGCAGGTTTAGAGACTACAAAACAATTTATTAAAGACTCAGGACTAATCTCATTAAGCAAGAGAAATATTTGTTAACTTAATCATTATACTGAAGTTCTGGTACAATAGAGAGTTTATACCTAAAAAAAGATTTGGATCCACCAGAGATCTTAAGAAATCACAGAATACTGTTCCATGATTGGAAACATAATTAGACTTTTATCCTGTATATTTCAGTACTGTCCACACTACCTACAAAACCATTTCAGGGATTCATAGTTTAAAAATATGATCTTCAGAAAAAGCAACCTAGCACGGGTATATAGGTAAAGACTTAACAACTGGCTGGGAGTGTGATGGGAGTGTGATCTTCATTACTAACTTTTTTTCCCCATCACTACAAGAGTGCACAATTAACAAAACAATAAATCAAGTCCTGATTTTTGGCATTAACCAAAACTTAACAATCAGTTCTCAAGAGATGAAGAAATTGACTCCAGTTGACTCCCTAAAAGCTGGCACCAAAATATTACAGATCTATCTACCAGTTCCTGGAATTCTCAGAGACCAAAAATTCCTCAGATAAGTTTTTTTTGATATTGACCAGATCTCACTGCATAATAGCATTTAGGCCCTTTAAGAGATGTTTCCTTATAAAGCTAAAGTAGGAATGATCAAAAACTGTGGTACTTCCTGAAACCTCATCCATTGGAATTAATTGTTGTTGGCAATGATATTGTAGTGATTTGCCATTTCTTTCTCCAGTCATTTTACAAATGAGGAAACTAAAGTAAACAGGGTTAAGTGACTTACTTGTTCAGGGTCATGTAGCTAGTAAGTGAAATCAAATTTGAACTCAGGTCTCCCTGCTTCCAGATGCAGCACTCTATCTATCCCCTGCATCCCCTAGCTGACCCTCCCAGAATTAATATTTTCCTGCATTCCAGGTCAGTAGAACAGAAAAATGAAGCCAAAAATGCCAAGTAGCAAACAGAGTACCAATGATACTTACCTTACTAGCAGCAATTCCAGCTTGTTTATTAACTTTGTATTCTGGAGTTTCTGTCTGCATAAAGTAAATTTGGTCTTTTAGGTTCTCAAAGTCTTCCTGGTATTTTCTCTGTAAGACATTAAACAATATTATTAGACTGGTGTGGGGAGAAAGCCTTGCTGATGTCAGGTGTAATTACAAGTGTGATGATACAAGGGAACACAGACAAGTTACCATAAGATAACACCTTTCCCCTTAGTTTATATTGGTCAAATTGCTACTGGAATATGCTGCCCCTGAAATAAACTTGTTGTCAATGATGAAAATAAAGGATTGTGGGAAGGATTATCCATCTGGGGGAAAAAAAACAACCAAAACCTAGACCCCTAAGAAGCACATATTTAAAGTTTATAGCAATCCTTTTGGAAATGGAAATTAAAGCAAGAAAAATTTAGATGAGGTTGAAAGAACACATTCCTCGGTAGAATGTTTATGTTGACAATGGCTTCTAAAGAAGTCTATGACATTTCTCTCCATGAAGATCTTTAACTTATTCATCTTGGTGAAGGAGGGGAAGAAGTTGGTCTAAAAGACTTTTAACTCCTTCAGTGTATGATAATAAATCTAGAAAAAAGGAAACAAAATCAAAACCATTTGAGTAGATATCATCTTACTTACGGTGCTTATGTTTTCAGCATTCATTCTTGCATTTGCAATTTCAAAGCAAGGAGTCTCACTCCACTTGCCTTTAATTTTATTGTCATAGTCTTCCCGATATTTATTCTGATATAATAAAGAAAAACATAAGGCAAGCAATGAAATACAGAATTTAACAAATAAAATTTTAAATAAAATAACTAAAATGATTAATATGGAAATATTTTGTATGATTGAATACATGTATAGTCTATATCAGATCACTTAGTATCTCAGAGAATGGGAGAAAAGAGGAATAGAATTTAGAATCCCAAACTGAAAAAAAAACCCAAAAAATCAAATGTTAAAAATTGTTTCTACAGGTAATTGGGAAAAATATACTGTCTACAAAAAATCAATTTATAGACTGATGAATATATCCCTGACACAGTTCTTAAGCAACTCTAATGTGACTATTGGTGACAGAGAGAGTATTTACCTAGCAGAAGCTATCAGAATAACTGGTCCAAAGCTTAACTAGTACAGGTCTCCTTTTAATAATACTTAAGCTTCCTGGGAGAGATCTGGGCTGGGAAACATCTATCTACCGACTTTTCTAGTCTCCATTATTATCTTGGGGATGGGACATGGGAAGGAACCTAAAAGATCATCTTGGCCCAACATCATTATCTTTGAGATGGTGCAGAGTGCTCTGGAACCAAAATTGGTTACTAATGCAGGAGCACCCACAGCTATCTTCAACATACACAAAGATACTCTTTCTTCTGCAAAATGTGCCTCCCTCCAAAAATAAAAAAGAAAAGAAAAGAAAAAAGAAAACCTGAACAATACTAAGAGAATCTATAAATCTGAAGGTGTTTATATAAACATAACCTTCCCATCCACACCCTGAGAGGAAAGGGGAAGAGAGGTCTCCTTGTCCTATTTTGATTTATAACAAACCAGTTTGTCTGTAGCAACACAGTAAACTGCTGTTAGAAATCCCTCCAATATGCCTCACCCCAGGCAGCTAACACATATCAAAGTAGCCAAGTCCTTGCTAAATCTATTTAAAAATTGATGAAGGAGAGAAAGTCCAGTGAAGTGATGGCCTCCTGTCTGAGAAAAGCTTCCTTCAATCTTCTATTTTTGCCCAGAGAAGACTTGGAAATATAACTAGCCCCAGGTTTATGGCCCATCCTTCCTTCAGGAAGTTTAGAAGTAAATTAAATTATCCTTTGAATATACCAAGGTTTGTTCTCTCTCTCTCTCTCTCTCTCTCTCTCTCTCTCTCTCTCTCTCTCT
>JAJPUD010021680.1:4196-22688 GCA_023553655.1 Myrmecobius fasciatus | reverse complement strand
AAAACTGGGACACTAATACATTGTTGGTGGAACTGTGAACGGATCCAGCCATTCTGGAGAGCAATTTGGAGCTATGCTTAAAAAGTTATCAAAGTGTGCATACCCTTTGACCCAGCAGTGTTTGTACTGGGCCTATATCCCAAAGAGATCTTAGAGGAGGGAAAGGGACCCACCTGTGCAAGAATGTTTGAGGCAGCCCTTTTTGTAGTGGTTAGAAACTGGAAAATGAAGGGATGCCCATCAATTGGAGAGTGGCTGAATCAATTATGGTATATGAATGTTATGGAATATTATTGCTCTGTAAGAAACGACCAGCAGGACGATTTCAGAGAAGCCTGGAGAGACTTGCATGAACTGCTGCTGAGTGAAACGAGCAGAGCCAGGAGATCATTATATACAGCA
Organism: Myrmecobius fasciatus; assembly: GCA_023553655.1. NCBI lineage: Eukaryota > Metazoa > Chordata > Mammalia > Dasyuromorphia > Myrmecobiidae > Myrmecobius > Myrmecobius fasciatus. Next base: position 22,286 of record JAJPUD010021680.1, on the reverse strand, counting down.
ACAACAGTATTACATGATGATCAATTCTGATGGACATAGCTCTCTGCAACAAAGAATTGTCTCAAACTAGTCCAAATTGTTCACTGAAGAAAACCATATACACCCAGAGAGAGGGATATGAAATATGGACCACAACATAACATTTGCATGCTCTCTATTGATGTTTGCTTGCATTGTGTTTCCTTTTCTCTGATTTTCTTTTTTTTTCTTCTAGATAGTATTTTTCTTGCATAACTTGTCAAGTATTTCAACATTATTAACATGTAGTGGACTTCCTGCCATCTAGGGGAGTGGAGGGGACTGGGGGTAAAATATTTAATGGAAAGCTTTGTAAAGATCAATGTTGGGGAATTACCCATACATATGTTATGCAAATAAAAAGCTTTAATAAAAAAAAAAGAATACACACCATTCTCTAATTGATAAATGGTCAAAAATATGAACAATTTTCAGGTGAACAAATTAAAACCATTTCTTGTCATAGGAAAAAATGCTCTAAATCACTTTTGCTCAAAGAAATGCCAATTAAGACAACTCTGAGATGCCATTACACACCTCTCAGATTGGTTAAGATGAGGGGAAAAATAATTATAAATGTTGGAAGGGATGTGGGAAAACTGGGACACTAATACCTTATTGATGGAGTTGTGAACAGATGGAACCATTGTGAAGAGCAATATGGAACTATGTCAAGAAGGATTTCACACTGTGTTTACCTTTTGATCTAGCAGTTTCTCTACAGGGACTGTTTCCCAATGAGATCATCAAAAAGGGAAAAGGACCCACTTGTACAAAAATGCTTGTGGCAGCCTTTTTGTAGTGTCAAGAAACTGGAAACTGAACGGATGCCCATCAATTGGAGAATGGCTAAGTAATTTTTGGTATGTGAATAATATGGAATATTATTTTTTAATAAAAATGATCAGCGGGATGTTTCAAAGAGGCTTTGAGAGACTTAAACTGATGCTAAGTGAAGTGAATAGAACTAACAGAACATTGTACACAGCAATAACAAGATTATAAGATGGTCCTTTCTAATGAACATGACTGTTTCCAACAATGAGATGATTCAAGCCAATTCCAATATACTTTTGTTAGAGCCATTTGCATCCAGAAGGAGGACTGTGGGAACTAACTGTGGATCACAACATAATATTTTCAACTTTTTGTTGTTGTTTTCTTTTTTTTTTTGTTTTCATTATTTATCCTTTTTTAATCTGATTTTTCTTGTGGAAATATGTATAGAAGAATTGCACATGTTTAACATTTATTGTATTTCTTGCTGTCTAGAGAGGAAGTGGGGGGAGGAAGGGAGAAAAAAAATTGAACATAAGGTTCTGCAAAGGTGAATGTTGAAAATTATCTTTGCATATATTTTGAAAATAAAAGAAAACTTAATATTTTTCTCCCCCAACATGATTCCTAAAGCAATGTGTATTAAAAATAAACTTACTACAATAACTGAACACCAACATTAGTATCATACTTTATTGATTACTTCTATTTTCCCTGCCTACTTTTAAAAGAATTGCATTGAATATGGAGATTTTACTGATGGTACACATATATGACTCTAGGCTTCCACCCATTGCTACAGGGTAGCTTTAAGACAAAAATGTGACTGGAGCATGGAATCCCCATTAGAGAAATATATGTTAGTTATGTAGATTCCCCTGTGGTGGAACTCCTTTTTTAACTGGAAATGAAGATCCATCAGTTTCCACTTTGCTTCTTAAAGGCCATGTAGATCATGAAGTCCACTACACAACTGCTATAACCATGCATGTAATCATATCAGGTCATAAGCTTGAGAAAATGTTCACTGAGAGCAACACCAGGACCAGTATCAAAGGTAGAAAAATAGGTATTGCTGTTAAAATCATAGGCTACAATGTGGTCCTTTGTGTAGTCCAAGATGCTCTTCAAGAGTCTTTCTGCTGTTTTCCTCACTACTTTCTTGATATCATGTTTGGCAGGTTTGTTATTGTGGCACGTCATATCTACAATGGGTACATTGAGAAGAGGAACATGAAAAACCATGTGTGTGAACTTTCCAATCATCTCAGGTATGATTTTGCTTACATTATTAGCAGCACTTCTGGAAGCGGTATGATGTTTTGAGTAACACCACGTCCTTCACATCACAGCTTGCCAGAGGGACCATTTACTGTCTATTAGTAATGGCATGAGTTGTGGTCATCATCTCCAAGAAGGAGACATTTCTGGCAATCATAAGGGAATTATCATTTTTTTCATGGTTCACTCCCATCACCAATATTGAAACATTAACAGAAAGGAAAGAGACAATGACCCATTTAGCTCCACCCTTCAACTGAGCCCCAGTATTTTCCATGGTGATAAGACACTAGAAATTCTACAAAATTCTTGGTTCCAGCATTTTCCCATTTAATATATATAAAATCCTGCTCCTGAAAGATGCTAATTGCTTTACCATTGATCATCACCTTTCCTTTCTCATACATTCTTATTGAGAAGTCCTTTGAACATTCCAGGGGTGGAATCATATTGAAACATAAAAACTATGAAGTTGAGGTCAATGAAGAGGTCAATAATGGTCATGATATCTACTCTGGCTGAGTCGAATGCAGCCCTGGTCATCAGATGCCCAATATGGCCAAAATCTGTTAACTCACACTTTCACCATCTTCAAGAGATGTTACTGCAGGGATGTTCACCCACCTTCTGGGATGTTACCAAAGCAGCATCCTTGCACAGAGCTTGGGAGAAGAGCCCTGTTTTTGCATTTTTTTTGGCTGAGATAATTGGGTCTAAGTGATTTATCCAGGGTCACACAGCTAGGAAGTGTTAAGTGTCTGAGACCAGATTTTAACTCAAGTTCTCCTGCCTATCTTCTCTTTAACTCAGTAAGTTCAAAAGTAGACTTATACTTTCTATATGTGTACTTCAACTTCTACTCTCATGCTAATGGACTTCAACCAACATACATCTAGGCTCCCTCAATCTAAGCTTTTCAACTACTCAGTTCTTATAATCTACTTCTCTACTCTATTTCAGCTATGCATAGAAAAGGTAATACCTTTGATTTGATGCTACTCATAAATATTTCATTTTATGATTATGAACTCTACAATTCATTGTTCTATGCCTTCTCCATGCAAACCTTCTACATCATTTTCACTATTCTATCTATTCCCTCTATCCCTGCTATAAGGCCAAAATTGTTGTGCTGACTTTACCCTTCTTTATACTCTATTAAGGGAGACAACAGTCACACACATGCACACATATAGAATAGGTGTAGATAATCAATCACTTGATCTGTAAGCATTTATTCAGTCACTTGCTTACTTATTCATTCATTTATTCATCTATAAATCTACCTACCAGTCCATCAATTTAAATATATATCCAAAAATTTGTCTGTCTATCCAAATGCCTAATTTATCTGAAAATTTGTACATCTGTCCAGTCATCTGTCTCTCTCATCTTCCAATCTATTGACCTATTTGTCTACTCTTGGTGAGTCAATTCAACTATCTTTTATCACTATCCTCTACTCTTAAAATCTGTCTCTTTTTTGTCCTGTCACTGATTTAATCTTAACAAAGTTCTCTCCCTCTCTTCTCTCTCTCTCTCTCTCTCTCTCTGTCTCTCTCTCTCTCTGTCTCTCTCTCTCTCTCTCTCTCTCTCTCTGTCTCTCTCTCTGTCTCTCTCTCTCTCTCTTTCTCTCTCTCTCTCATTCTTTCTTTCTCTCTTTCATTGTTACTTAGTCCTCAGGGTTGTGTCTTTCTCTCTATTGGCTACCTCATTCAGATTACTGCAAAGGAAGATCATTATATATTTCAGGCAATTCTAGCAGTAATGAGTAGGAAGCAATGACTAAAAAAATATAACAAGAAGAAATCCCAAGTTTATAGAGTACAATTAGGTACATCCATAACTTTCATATGACAGGGTTAAGTCCATTATTAGAATTCAAACTGACAAGAAAAGGAGGGTGAGACATAAATGTATGAGGTAAAACACATAAGAACATTACCATGCCATAAATAAATAACTCATCCTTCTGTCATATATTGACATTGTCTAGTCCTTTCATGCTGTGGTATTAAAACATAGTTTTCAATGATTCCAATTCTGTTCTCTTTTGTTCTATGAGGATCCTAGCACAAATTCTCCAGTGAAGACTAAATGCATGTCAAGGTTGAACTTTAAAAATAAAACTACTTTTCAACTCTTTGAGTGTATTATAAGTGTCTGAACAATTTTTTAAAGTTCAGTCTTTGATAACTCAAAATGGCTTAATGGAATTTTACTAACCTTTCCAAAACTTGTATTTTGTTGCTGAGTACAAGCATGAGAAATTATGATCCAAAGGGTAATATTTCAAGAATGGCGAGAGTGCATAGAAAAAGGAATCCAAAAGAAAATCATTTTAAAAACTCTAATAGCTTTCTAAATAGTGCAATTAATTAAAGATTGTCTAAACTTTGTCTAAACAAATGACAGAGTTTGTGCTTTCAACTATTATGTGAGCAAATTAGATTATGTTTGTTATAAATGTAAGTACATATTAGTAGCAAATATCTCCGCAATAATTCCTTAAATGAGCTATCAAACTGTGTATACCCTTTGATCCAGCAGTGTTTTTACTGGTTCTATATCCCAAAGAGATGAGAAAAAAGGGAAAAGGTCCCTCATGTGCAAAAATGTTTGTAGCAGTCCTTTTTAAAATGAGAAGGAACTAAAAACTGAATGGATGCCCATCATTTAGGGAATGATTGGATAAATGATGGTATATGAATATAATGGAATACAATTCTTCTATAAGAAACAATCAGCAGGTTAATTTCAGAAGGGCCTGCTGATACTTAAATTAACTGATGCTAAGTGGAGTAGAACCAAGAGAATATTGTATGAAGCAACAACAAGATTATATGATGATCAACTGTGATGAACGTCACTCTTTTCAACAATGAGGTAAGTCAGGCCAATTCCAATAGGCCTGTGATGGAGAGAGACAGCTGCATCCAAAAAGAGTGCTATGGGAACCTAATGAGGATTACAACATAGTGTTGTCACATTTTGTTGTTGTTTGCTTGCTTTGCCCCCTTTGACCTGATTTTTTTGTGCAGCATGATGAATGTGTCAATATGTATAAAATAATTGCAGGTTTAACCTATATTGGATTATTTCTATCTAGGGGACAGGGAGAAGGGAAAGGGAGGTAGAAAAATTGAGAACACAATGTCATTCAAGGCAGAATGTTAAAATGTATCTTTGCATGTATTTTGAAAAGGAAAAGCTATTATCAATTTTTAAAAATAAAACTCCTTAAATGTTATGTGAAATTTTGATGGACAATAGTTAAATGTGACATTTTTCAAAGGAAATAGTACTCACAGCCATCAAAGTCTTTTTAGGAATGATATTATTTAGTTTGTATTTTGGAAAATTAAATTAAATAATTTACTCAAAATTGTCCATTTTATATTATGAACTCCTCTTACCTTCAGAATCATTATAATCTCATCCAAATTTAATTAAATGTAATTTAAAAAGATTATTGCTGTTAAAATGCAAATGAATGCAATAAATATTCATCAAGTGTCTACTATTTGTTAGGCACTATGTTAAGTAAAAGGAATAAAAGTAAAATGAAAAAGACTATCCCTACCCTTAAAGAACTTAAAATCTAATCAGAGAGATATAACCAAACATGGGAAGCTTGATATAACTAATAGATGTGCTGTCATGTAAAACATTTTCATATTAGTGACAGTTGTGAAAGGGAAAAAAAAGAAATAATAAAGTAAGGGCAAAATATGCTTCAAGTTGCATTCCAAGACCTTTAGTTTTTATCTGGTCATGGATAGGATTTTCTTTTATAAGTCTTTTGTCCTTATGTTGTATCATCTTGCTGCTGAGTGGGGCTGTCATTCAGAGTTGACATCACAATTTTGCTGATATTATGTACAAAATTTTCCTGGCTCTGCTCATTTCACTTTGAATCAGTTCATGCATATCTTTCCAGGTTTTTCTTAAATCTACCTGTTCATCATTTCTTATTGCACAACAGTATTCCATTATACTCATACACTACAGCTTGTTCAATCATTTTCCAATTGATGGATATTCCATGAATTTCTAATATTTCTTCATGACAAAAAGGGCTACTATAAAAAATTTTCACATATATGTCTTTTTCCCTTTTTTATGATCTCTTTGTGATATAGACCTATTAGCTTCAATGTGATGATTGCCTCCACCCTCATTCTCCTCAGAGAGTTATACAACTCCTTCTTTGATGAAAAATACTGCTACTTTATTTGGAAACAAATAGAAAATAACTAACCTCTGACTTTTGGGGCCATGCAGGATTATTCTATCCTATTCAGTTACTTGAAGACAGCTATTTCGTGTCCTCTAAGTTTTCTCTGAGTTAAATATCTCAAATTATTATAAGTGATAGTCAAATGATGTGATATCCAAGACCTTCATTCATCTGTGTTTCCTTGTTTGGTTACTTTCTAGCTCCTCTACATATTTCCTAAGATACAGTATTCTAATTAAAAACTATATGGTATAGGCAAGGTTTAACATAATATATATAATTATAATAATAACTAATTCCTTTTCTGAAACTGCTTTCCATATAATCTATATACATTTTGTATGGAACAAGTTATTTTCACACTTATCTACTCTATTAGAATGTGAAATCTTTAGGTAGGAGCAAGGACTATTTTTTTTTTTGTTTTGTTTTTTTGTTCTTTGCCTTTGTTTGCCTCCCCATCAATTAGCACATTGCCTGACACAGATGAAACTGTTAGTAAATGTTTATTGTCAGTTTGACTGACAGATGGCCTATTCCTAAACTCAGTGTATCTCTTAAAGCAACTTGTGATTAAATTATCTTTCTTGAATGTGATATCACAGTGTTCACTGAATTTCTAATACACTTTCTTGCTAGTTTCTCCAGCCATCTATGCACATCATGCTGCTCTCTAACCCAACATAATGTGAATACTCAGTCTTTTCTTCCCTTGCTTTCTACCTCTTGCTATAGGAATGATAATCAAATCACTATATCTCTCAAGAGGGTAGAAACTAAATGCCACATAGATCAACTCATCTTTTAATCAGCAAAGTGAAGTTCCAGGGTGCTAACTTTGCCTTCCTCACTATGATTCTCCAATATGCATTTTTTCCTTGAGGAACTTTTTTTTTGAATTGTGTTTATCTTTTTATTTGAACCCCAAGTACACAATATACTATTTGACAAATATCTTGAACAATAATTTTCATTCATTCTCTCATGAATATATTCAATTTTTTTCAGATTAAATCCTATTCAGTAACATCTATATGTAGAAAATTTGGAGTTATTTTTGAACCCAACTGAAAGCATTTCCATTTCATTTCATTTCAATTTTTAAAAAAAGATTTAGTCCAACATACCATTATCATCATCAATCTGTTAAATATTGTAGGAGAATCTCCTTTCATTGAGATAGAAGTTATCATTTGGAGAAAGAATTATGGTACAACATAACCTGGAGTGTGAAGGAAATTTAACAACTTTTGCTAATGATAATATGAAATAATTTCTTCACTAGAATAACCTTTATTTTTAATTGTGTAACTCTGTATAGAGAAAATAGATTAATTTCATTTTTTTTTCTTTTTTATGGTTAGGTAATAGGGGTTAAGTGATTTGCCCAGGGTCACACAGCTAAAGAGTGTGTCTGAGGCTGGATTTGAACTCAAGTCTTCCTAAATTCAGGGCCAGTTCTCTATCCACTGAGCCATCTAGCTGTCCCTCTTTTTAAGGTTTTTTAAATTCATTTTTTTAAGACACATTGCTTCATGAATCATATTAGGAAAGAAAAATTAGAGCAAAAAGGAAAAACCATGGGAGAGATTAAAAAAAAAAGAAGTGAACATAGCATGTGATGATTTACATTCAGTCTCCTTAGTTCTTTTTCTGGAGGCAAATGGCATTGTCTTTCCAAAGTCTGTTGGTACTGCTTTGAATCACTGAACCACTGAGAAAAAAACAAGTCTTTCACAGTTAATTATGACCCATTCTTGCTGTTTTTGTCTACAATGTATTCCTGGTTTTACTTGTTTCACTCAGCATTAGTTCATGTAAATCTTTCCAGGACTTTCTAAAATCAGCTTGTTCATCATTTTTTACACAACAATAATATTCCATTACCTTCATATACTACAATTTGTTCAGCTATTACTCAATTGATGGGCATCTACTCATTTTCCAATACTTTGCTACCACAAAAAGAGCTGCTAAAAACATTTTGCACATGGGAGTACTTTTCCTTCCTTTATGATTTCCTTGGGATACAAGCCCAGTAATGCCACTACTGGGTCAAAGGGTATCAACAGTTTTATAGTGCTTTGGGTATAGTTCCAGATCAGTCTCAAGAATGGTTGAATCATTTTACGATTCCACCAACAATGCACTAGTGTTCCAGTTTTCCCACATCCCCTAAAACATTTACCATCCTTTCCTGTCATCTTAGCCAATATGACAGGTCAGAATTTTTCTAATTTGCATTTCTCTAATTGATAATGATTTAGAGCATTTTTTCATATGACTACAGATGGCTTTAATTTATCATCTTAAAATTGTTTGTTCATATCTTTTGTTTTTTATCAATTGGGGAATGAGTTGTATTCTTATAAATTTGACACAGTTTTTTATATATTTTAAAAATGAAATCTTTATCAGAAACCCTGGTTGTAAAGATTTTTCCCCAGATTTGTATTTACCTTTTAATTTTGTTTTTATTGGCTTTGTTAAAAATCTTTGTACTTTCATGTAATCAAAGTTGTCCATTTTACCTTTAATAATATTCTTTAGTTCTTTGGTCATAATTTCCTCTCTTCTCCAAAGATCTGATAAATTATCCCTCGTTCTAATTTGTGTAAGGTATCATACATTTTGACCTTATTGTGGTATATGGTATGAGATGTAGGTCTTCACATATTTCTGAATATTATTTTCCAGTTTTCACAGAAATGTTTGTGAAATACTGAGTCTTATTCCAGAAGCTAGAGTTTAGGGGTTTATCAAATAGTGCCTTACTATAGACCTCCATTATTGTGTCCTGTACATCTAATCCATTACACCACTCTATATCTCTGCCAGTACCAAATGGTTTTAGTACTTTATAATATAGTTTTTAATTTTGGTACTGCTAAGCAAATAGTTTTGGCAACTTGATTGATATGGCACTGAACAAACTGACCAATTTAGGCAGAATTGTTGTTTTTATTATATTAGTTCAGCCTATCCATGAACAACTGATATTTTTCCAATTGCTTTGAAATTACTTTATTTGTGTGAGAAGTATTTTGTAATTTTGTCCATATAGTTCTTGGGTTTATCTTGGGAAGTAGATGCCCATGTATTTTATTTTGTCTACAGTAATTTTAAATGGAATTTCTCTTTCTATGTCTTGCTGATGGGCTGATGGTCAGTAATATATAGAAATTCTGATGATTTGTGTGGGCCTATTTTATATCGTGCCACTTTGCAAAAGCAGTGAATTGTTTCCAGTAGGTTTTTGGATGAATTTCTAGCATTCTCAAAGTATATCATAATATTATCTGCAAAGACTGATAGTTTTAGTTCCTTATTGTCTATTATAATTCCTTTAACTTCTTTTTCTTTTCTTATTGTTAAAGCCAGCATTTCTAATAAAAATGTTGAATAATAGTTGTAGTACAATGTTGAATAATATTGGTGAAAAAGATTAATTTCAAAATGTTTAATGCAGAGTGAAGTGATATATATTTAGCTTAATGTTATTTTAAAACTACATGTGATAAAGATCAGTTTTTAGAAAATAGCATTCCAGTCAGCATCACACAAAATCCATGATTTGTCCCACTATAAGAAAGATTGAATATGGCTCTAATATTAAAAGCACACCACAAATGTGCCAACTTTCAACATAGGTTAAGGATGTTGTATGTTATTGCCCCAGCCATTCAACTTCTGATTATGTCTATAAAAATTGCATCTGTAGCCAATGTTTTCCCTACTCAAGATTTCTCTTTCAGCACACAAGCTCAGTATAGAGAGCAAGAGTGAATGGTCTGTCATGATTATGAACATATAAGTAAATGATGATTATCAAGTGTGATAGTGCATGTATCTCTAAGGACATGTGTTAAGAAGAAATCTCAGAAAATATTCAGCCTTACATTATGAATAGTATTTTAAATCAATTACCAATTTAAAATGTCACATTATAATTATAATTATCTAAAATAATAAAAACTCAAAACTTTTTCAAAACAGAAAATCTCAATGATTAAAAGGGTAAATATTGGAAGTTTTCTAACAATCTTTGTTTTTAGTATAGAATCTAAGGCCCAAGAAAGATATATTTTGCCAATCACTTTCATGTAAATGAGTCACTAGCAGAGACAGATCTTTTCCAAATATATCAGTTCTTGAAGTACCCTAAACCAGACATTATTTAATTAATTCATAATCTAAATATATGATTGATTTCTCAAAACTTTTTTCTTCCAGAGTCACTTCTGGATTTTATAAATAGTTTACTCACACTCTATCCAATATTGACTGCTGAAGGATATTCAAAATAAACCTTTGGCACAATGACAATTTAATTTAAAAGGAAGCAAGCAAATGGCTAAGCTTGTCATAAACATTCAAGCTTCTAATCAGCCACTGATTTGGGTCCTGAACACATTTGAAAAACATTTTATGATGACTACCAGATGCTCATCCTCCTATAAAAATGTGATCACATCATTCCACATTAAAGATAAAATTATGGGACAAATTTCTTATATTTAAAAAATGCTAGAGAGAATTCTGGGAAGATGGCAGAATAGGTCAGAAATTTCTAAGCTCTCCAAATTTCCCCCTCAAACTAAAAAAAATAATGTCGTATGATGAACATAGAGAGGTAAAAACAAACAAGAGTTCTAGCAGAGCAGTATTCCTCTTGGTATAATTGGAGAATATCCAAAGCTAGAGAGAATGGAAATTTGGACAACATGAAGTGTAAACACATTCAGATTAGTTCCACTGAAATAGCAAGTAGAGAACCCTATGACTACCTGATTTAGGAGATAGGTTAGGCCCTAGTCATGAAATTGTTCACTTCCTAGAGCATGTGGAAAGTTAAGCATCTGAGTCTGGGAAGATTGAGGAAATCTTTGCTCATTAGGGATTTGTAGACTCAGTTGTGCTGCCTGGATGCAGCCACAGGCAAGAAGTAACCAGCACAAGTTAAGTAGGTACTCAAGCAATGGAGCAGGAATTCTTTTGACTGTGGGCACTTAAAGGAGTGTGGAATGCTTGGTTTTAGTTACAGGCCAGAGGCACCAGTCTCCCATACCACAGGACTAAAAGTGATTGCACAAACAATATATCATTTTTTTTAAATGAGCAAGCTAAAGAGAAATAACCATAGAAAGTTATTCTGTGAATGGAAAGTCTAGGATTTATCTTCAGAAAAGGATGCTGAAGCAAAAACCAAAAAACAAAACAAAACAAAAAAAACTTATTTTACCTAAAGAGTAATGTTAAATTGTCATTTTCCTTCCCCCACTAAAAATTAGAATAATTCAAAAATAATTTTTAAAAATCAAATGAGAGAATTTTGGGGAAAAAAAACACTATTTAAAAATGAGAACAGTCCCAGAAAAAAAATATGGAAAGAAAGTCAACCAACTAGAATAGGGACATGACCCAGAATCTTGAAAAAGAAAATGACTCCTTGAAAGCTAGAATCAGACAAAATGAAGCCAATGAAGTGACAAGACACCAATAAGTAATATGACAAAATGCAAAGAATGAGAAAACAGAAATGAATGTAAGATATTCCATGATAAAACATGATGTGGAAAACAGATCAAGAATAAAAAAAAACCATAGTAATTATGCAACCAAACAACTACAACCAAAAAAATTGATAAAATATCACAAGTAATAATTACAGAAAATTGCCCTGAAGTGATGGAACAAGAGATGAAAGTAGAAATAGAAAAAAAAAAATCTTCATTTCACTACCTGGAAAAGATCCTATGAGTAGAACCTATAGCAAATTCCAAAAATCCCCTGTTAAGGTGAAAATAAGAGCATTAAGAAAAATAAAATTCAAAAATTGTGGAGTCACAATTAGAATCACACAAGACATGGCAGTAACTACATTAAAAGGTTGCATCTTCGAAAAAGCATTTGATAAAATCCAACATCCATTCCTATTAAAAACATTAGAGAGCATAGGAATTAATGGACTTTTCCTTAAAATAGTCAGTAGCATCTATTTAAAACCATCAGATAGCATCATATATAATGGTGATAAACTGGAACCATTCCCAATAAGATCAAGGGTGAAACAAGGTTACCCACTATCACCATTACTATTCAATATTGTATTAGAAATGCTAGCCTTGGCAATAAGACAAGAAAAAGAGATTAAAGGAATTAGAATAGGTCATGAGGAAACCAAATTATAATTCTTTGCAGATGATATGTTGGTCTACTTAGAGAACCTTAGAGAATCAACTAAAAAACTATTAGAATTAATCTACAACTTTAGCAAAGTTGCATGATACAGAATAAATCCACATAAATGATCAGCATTTTTATACATCACCAACAAAATGCAACAGCAAGAGATACAAAGAGAAATTCCATTCAAAATAACTATCGATAGTATAAAATATTTGGGAATATATCTGACAAGGGAAAGTCAGGATCTATATGAGCAAAACTACAGAACACTCTCCACACATATAAAGTCAGATCTAAACAATTGGAAAAACATCAAGTGCTCTTGGATAGGTCGAGCGAATATAATAAATATGGCAATACTACCTAAACTAATCTATTTATTTAGTACTATACCAATCAAACTCCCAAGAAATTATTTTACTGACATAGAAAAAGTAACAACAAAATTCATCTGGAAAAAACAAAAGGTCAAGAATTTCAAGGGAATTAATGAAAAAAAAATGCAAATGAGGGTGGCCTAGCTGTACCAGATCTAAAACTATATTATATAGCATTGGTCACCAAAACCAGTTGGTACTGGATAAGAAATAGAGTAGTGGATCAGTGGAATAGGTTAGGTTCACAGGACAAAATACTCAATGACAATTTTAATCTAGTGTTTGATAAACCCAAAGACCTCAGTTTTTGGTATAAAAACTCACCATTTGACAAAAACTGCTGGGATAATTGGAAACTATTATGGAAGAAATTAGGCATTGACCCACACCTAACACCATATACCAAGATAAGGTCAAAATGGATTCATGATCTAGGCATAAAGAATGATATTATAAACAAATTAGAACAATGTAGGATGGTTTACATCTCAGACCTGTGAAGGGGGAAGGAATTTGTGACCAAAGAAGAACTAGAGGTCATCATTAATCACAAAATAGATAAGTTCGACTATATCAAGGGAAAAAGTTTTTGTACAAACAAAATGAATGCAGACAAGATTAGAAGGGTAGCAGTAAACTGGGAAAATATTTTTACATCCAAAGGTTCTGATAAAGGCCTCATTTCTTTTTTTTTTCTTTTTGCTTTTTGCTGAGGCAATTGGGATTAAGTGACTTGCCCAGGGTCACACAGCTAGGAAGTGTCTGAGACCAGATTTGAACTCAGGTCCTCCTGACTTCAGGGCTGGTACTCTAACCACTGTACAAACTCGCTGCCCCCTCATTTCTAAAATATATAGAGAATTGACTCAAATATATAAGAATTCAAGCCATTCTCCAATGGATAAATGGTCAAAAGATATGAACAGACAATTTTCAGATGAAGAAATAGAAACTATTTCTGGTCACATGAAAAGGTGCTCCAAATCACTATTGATCAGAGAAACGCAAATTAAGACAACTCTGAGACACCACTACACACCTGTCAGATTGGCTAAAATGACAGGAAATGATAATGATAACTGTTGGAGGGGATGTGGGAAAACTGGGACACTGATACATTGTTGGTGGAACTGTGAACAGATCCAACCATTCTGGAGAGCAATTTGGAACTATGCTCAAAAAGTTATCAAACTGTGCATACCATTTGACCCAGCAGTGTTTCTACTGGGCCTATATCCCAAAGAGATTTTATAGGAGGGAAAGGGACCCACATGTGCAAAAATGTTTGTGGCAGCCCTTTTTGTAGTGGCCAGAAACTGGAAATTGAAAGGATGCCCATCAATTGGAGAATGGATGAATAAATTATGGTATATGAATGTTATGGAACATTATTGTTCTGTAAGAAACAACCAGCAAGATGATTTTAGAGAGGCCTGGAGAGACTTGCATGAACTGATGCTGAGTGAAATCAGCAGAACCAGGAGAACATTATACACAGCAAGAAGACTATACGATGATCAATTCTGATGGACATGGTTCTCTTCGACAATGATGTGATTCAAACCAGTTCCTATTGTTCAGCGATGAAGATAGTCATATACATCCAGAGAGAGGCCTGTGGGAACTGAGTACGGACCACAACACAGCATTTTAATGCTTTCTGTGAATATTTCCATGCATTTTGTTTTCCTTCTTCGGTTGTTTTATTCTTCTTCTCTTTCTAGATCTGTTGTTTCTTGTGCAGTACGATAACTGTATAGATATGTATACATGTATTGGATTTGTCATATAATTTATCATATTTAGCATATATTAGATTACCTGTCATCTAGGGGTGGGGGTAGGGGGAAGGAGGGGAAAAGCTTTGGAAAAAAAGTTTTTGCAAAGGTCAATGTAGAAAAATCACTCATATGTTTTGTAAATAAAAAAGCTTTTAATAAAAAAAAAAGGTTGCATCTTCAAATAGTATACATAGGAGACCAAAATAATTAGAGTTGTGGCCAAAAATATCATACCCAACAATGTTGTGCATAAAATGACATACAATTACAAAAAATGAATATTGAATGCATTATCAGACTTTAAAAGATTTTGTTGCAAAAAGAGGTGAACTTTTGACATAATGAGATCCATAAAAAATATGATAAACATGAAAGACTAATTTCAAGAAACTGAAGATCAAGCTGTTAATTTTATATATGTAGAAATACAAGCCATTTCTACAAGATTGTTATCCATCAACAGGTAGTTTAAAAGAAACATTGGGGTAGAGCTGAGCATGATGTGATTCCAAAAAGCAAAACATGTAGCAAAAGAAAAAAAAAGAGTAATTAGGTTATATGAATGAGGTGTGAGTAAAAGAAATGAAACAGGCATTAGATGGGGGAGGTAGGGAGGTAGTTTTGGAATCCTACTCACATCAGGAATGGGCCAAAGAAGGAACCACACATACATGCACGCGCACACACACACACACACACACACACACACATTTGTAAAGAAATAAGAAATTAATAATAGGGGGAGAGAATAGGATAAGAGGAGTGCAGAAAGATATATAAATTAAAGATAAAGAGAGATGAAAGGCATGGCAGGTAAAAGGATAAAGGAAGTATCTTGAGGGTAGCTTATATAATAACAAGGAAAGGTAGTGGGTAGAAAGAAAGCAGAGATGTCATCAGGGATAAGAAGTACTAGATACACACAAACAATAATAAATTTATTATTTATTAATTAATACATTAACAATTAAATTTACCAGGAAAGTTGGGGAATAATCACTCATCTAAAGCAAAGTCAAAGCTAAAATATATTTAGTCAAAAGAGAAAAATAGGAAAATTAAATTCTATGTCAGCCATATTAATAAATAGTGTTTTAGACTAAAATGACTAAATTATATAAGGCTGACATATTTCTATGCCATAGGAGATGATGAGATGTTGGATTTAGAGAAATGTAAAAAGATTTGGGCTTGTAAAGGGTGATGTTATCTACCTTCAAAGAAACAGAGGACAAAGAAGTATAGTATAGCCTTATATACATGTACACATGTACATGGATATATTGTATATGAGTAAATACACATGAATGACTGTATATATGTATATATAAGTATATAAACACATATAAGTGTAAATATATGCATTTGTGTATATTTATATATGTATGTGTGTGTGCAAGTATGTGTGCATGTATGTATATATCCCTGTCTATTTGTAGCATTCTTTGGGGAAGAGTGAGGGGAAAGGAAAAGAATAAAGCAAAAAGTGCATAGCAGAAAATGAAAAGAAAACTATAAGGGAACAAAGAAAAGATGGACAACTCTGAATACAATGTGTCATATTTATTATATAGGCATTTTTGAAATGAAAATTTATTCTTTCATATTTTTATTCCTTTCAAATATTTTTTCTGTGCACATGACCATTTTTTGTTTCCTTTTTTCTATTTTGTATTTGTTTTAAATAAATAAATAAAATATAAAAATTATTCTTTCCCTCCATTTTCGGTATGAGGATTGATTGAATCAATAAATCAATTATTTCACCCACACATTAATGACTTTCTCTATTTTCTATCCTTTATCTTGGTCCAAGACAACAAAATTTGGGTGTAACCTAAACTTTATATCTTCCCCTAAACAATTTTATTATGTTATAATTGCTCACTAAATATTTGTTTAATCAATCAAATAAAGCAATGTGTATAAAGTCCATTCTAAGGTTTAAGAAGTAATTATTAAATTATTAATATTTAAAAAGTGAAGTGTGGGCACAAAGATAAGAATGAAACTTCCCAATAATCTCAGCCTTTAATTTGGTGGGGCTGAGTGAGAAAGGATATATATACAAACATATACACATAAATTATATACATATACATATAATTGTTCTGAGAGTATATTATAAATGGGGTGTCTACATATATATATATATATATATGGATATACATCAATGAATATATGTACATATCACATATGTTTATGTTTACATATTTATACATGATGGTTGCACTGTGTCTGTATAAGCATGTTCATTTACATTTATGTATACATAATTCATGTGTGTGCATAAAAAGAGCATCAAGTCTGGAGTCAGGAAGTACTGAATTTATATCTAATTTCAGACATTTAATAGTTGTATGATTCTGGGCAAGTCACAACATTGTTTGCCTCAGTTTACCGGAGTCTATGTGACAGCAAATAAACATCAGTTTATATAGCAGAAAAAGAAATACATTATTAAATACATGAATTTATTAATTTTTGAGAGAGGAAGAATTATGTTTTCTTAAAAGAAATGATTTTCAAAGAGAATGTGACTTTTATATAATACCTACCAGATGTATATTTGTTATCACAGATTCTGATGAGGGTCAGCAATTCCTAAAGAATATGCAGTTTTCAGTTCCAATTGTTCACTGAAGAAAACCACATACACCCAGAGAGAAGGATATGAAATATGGACCACAACATAACATTTTCATGCTCTCTATTGAGGTTTGCTTACATTGTGTTGCCTTTCTCTGATTTTCTTTTTTTTTCTTGTAGATAGGATTTTTCTTGCACAACTTGTCAAGTATTTCAACATCATTAACATGTAGTGGACTTCCTGCCACTACATGGGGAGGGGAGGGGACTGGGGGTAAAATTTGTAATGGAAAGCTTTGTAAAGATCAATGCTGGGTAACTACCCATACATATGTTATACAAACAAAAAGCTTTAATAAAAAAAAAAGAATATGCAGTTTTGAATTTTGAAGTACAATGGGATATTCAAATATAATTATAGAACAATTCAAAAGAGATGTGCCATACAGTCATTCTTAACTAATTGGGAGGCTTGTTTCTTCTACAAAAACTTTCTGTCTTGAGACACTGCTTCACTTTTGTGTCACAAGTCTGGCAACTAATTTGTTTTTGTTTTTGATCACTGGACTAGATTATAATGTTTGCTTTGAGCTCCCAAACTAATAGAAGTCTAAAATTTTTAATTAGAAAAGATGTCAATGATCATCTGAAAATCTGAAAGGAATACACAAAAATGGACATTCCACCTTTGCATGAAGACCACCAGTGAGGAAAAACCTCACAATGTAAACTCTCAAATTAACCCAATTTGATCTGGCCAGATTAAATTATTAGAAATTCTCTCTCTCTCTCTCTCTCTCTCTCTCTCTCTCTCTCTCTCTCTCTCTCTCTCTTTCCC
>JAJPUD010021679.1:9351-22689 GCA_023553655.1 Myrmecobius fasciatus | reverse complement strand
AAAAAAAAGAAAACATTCAGTATGAGGAGATAAGGTATATATGATAATCTAATAAAGGAGACTGGTAACAAATGGTCAGACATATATATGGAGAACCATGAGAAAATAGTATCATGAGAACTAAGGGAGGAAATAGTATCTAGAAAGGAGTGTACCAATAACTGCAGAAAGATCAAGGCAGATGAGAATTGATATGACAAGACTAAGATTTAGAAATCAATAGATCAGTGGTTCTATGAGGATTGTGAGGAATCAAGAAGTGAAAAGGAGAAGCAGAGGCAAGGAGTATGTAGTCCTCTTAAGTTGTGCACAACAACTTTTGAAGAAGATCATAAAGGAAAAGTGCAGGAA
This sequence comes from Myrmecobius fasciatus, assembly GCA_023553655.1. NCBI lineage: Eukaryota > Metazoa > Chordata > Mammalia > Dasyuromorphia > Myrmecobiidae > Myrmecobius > Myrmecobius fasciatus. The sequence goes on along the minus strand of JAJPUD010021679.1, from coordinate 22,338 downwards.
CCTTCTCAAAGTAGGAGGAGACAGGGGCCTATGGTAACAACACTCCTAATTTTCACAGGAAACTTCTGTAGGTCCAATCTCTACTGAGTCTGAGTAAGCAAAAACAAAACAAAACAAAACATCCCAGCAGGGTTGGAGCAAGTACAGTAAAATAGCTAATGGCTTATAGGCCCCATCTCAAGTATAATGCTTTAGTAGTTGGACATTATTATATTTCCTGTTCTTACTCCAGTATTCAGATATTTATCTCATCTCTGGAATAAAGGTTAAGGATTGGGGATCACTAGCCTTTTTCATTTCCATTCGGACCTCAGTTTGAATGTTCAAAGAGGACCTGCAGAGAGCACAACTCTGTTGAGTTGGCCACATTGATTGAATGTCAAATGTACACTTGCCCCAAAAAAATTTTTATGGAGAATTCACATAGGGAAAGCACTCACAAAGTGATCAGAAATAGTGATACAAGGATACTCTCAAAGTCTCTCTTAAGAACTTTAGAAAAGATTGCATGACATAGGAGCCACTGGCACACCACCACCCTGTATGGCGCAGCCTCATCAGAAAAGGTACAAAGCAGAACTGAATTATCCCAAAGGAAATGCAAATTGTGCAAAATTAGAGAAACGATCCCAAATGTTCTAAACTATTTGTGTTTAACCTGTGGCAGAGGATTCTGACCTATCTGGATGTGATCAGCCCAGTCAGACACACTTAACTCTAACATAGTGATGTCATTTTGGTTCACTTTGAAAACTCAGGACAACAACCACTATTAGGGGCAATAATAGTTCCAGCCCATATCAGGACTGATACCTATTTGGCATCATTGGAATAATTGCTTTGTCATGATCTGGAATAGTATCAAAGCCTCTGGTAATGTCAAAAATCATCCATGGTTTTCTTTTGCATCAAGAATAAAATAAAAACTCCTTAGCCTAGTATTTCTAACCCTCCACAGTATGTCTCACCTACCTCCCTATTCTTCACCTACTCTTCTGTCTAACCACATTGAATATCTTTCTATTCCCCACATGTCAGGATGACATCTGTCTTCCTACCTTCCTGAAGATTAGCCTGCTCTCCTCGTTAACCTATAGAAACACATTTCTTCTTTCAAGACTCAGTTTAGAAACCACATTTTCTTTGAAATTTTCATCTAAGTGGACGGAAATATCTCCCTCCTCAAATTTTTAGAACACTGATTCCTTCCATTTAATTTAAGAAATGTACTACCCACTATATGTCAAGCATTATGCTACAAAATGAAAATAAAAAATACAAAAATGAAATAATCCTAGTCCTTAATTTCAACTGGTGGGAAATAATATATACACAGATATGTAAGGAGAGGAAAAGACAGCAAATAATTTCAAGAGAAGGAAAGCATTAGCAACTGGGAAGATAAGGGAAAATGTATCAAATGAAATGGTAAAATAGTCCTACTTTACAAAAATAAAAGCTAGAGAATTCTTGAAGCAATGAAAAGAGTACTAGTCATGGGTGGGGGAAATCATCTATAAAGACATGGAAGTGAGAGTTGGAATGTTAATAGGTCAGTTTGACCAGAAGTGAGAGTAAATAATATGAAATGGAACTATAGGCTGGTACTGGCTCAAGAATTCTTAGATTACCTGACCCCACTGATAATATCTTGTGTTTTATACCATCCCCTGGAGCTCTGAGGAAAATATCTTTTTTTATTAAAGCTTTTTATTTGTATAACATATGTATGGGTAGTTCCCCAGCATTGATCTTTACAAAGCTTTCCATTACAAATTTTACCCCCAGTCCCCTCCCCTCCCCTAAATGGCAGGAAGTCCATGACATGTTAATAATGTTGAATTACTTGACAAGTTATGCAAGGAAAATCCTATCTACAAGAAAAAAAAGAAAACCAGAGAAAGGCAACACAATGCAGGCAAATATCAATAGAGATCATGAATATGTTATATTGTGGTCCATATTTCATATCCCTCTCTCTGGGTGTATATGGTTTTCTTCAGTGAACAACTGGAACTGGTTTGAGACAATTCTTTGTTGCAGAGAGCCATATCCATCAGAATTGATCATCATGTAATACTGTTGTTGCTGTGTATGATGATCTCCTGGTTCTGCTCGTTTCACTCAGCATCAGTTCATGCAAGTCTCTCCCGGCCTCTCTGAAATCATCCTGCTGGTCATTTCTTACAGAACAATAATATTCCATAACATTCATATACCATAATTTATTCAGCCACTCTCCAATTGATGGGCATCCCTTCAGTTTCCAATTTCTAGCCACTACAAAAAGGGCTGCCACAAACATTCTTGCACAGGTGGGTCCCTTTCCCTCCTCTAAGATCTCTTTGGGATATAGGCCCAGTAGAAACACTGCTGGGTCAAAGGGTATGCACAGTTTGATAACTTTTTGAGTATAGCTCCAAACTGCTCTCCAGAATGGTTGGATCCATTCACAGTTCCACCAACAATGTATTAGTGTCCCAGTTTTCCCACATGCCCTCCAACATTCATCATTATCTTTTCCTGTCATTTTAGCCAATCTGACAGGTGTGTAGTGGTACCTCAGGGTTGTCTTAATTTGCATTTCTCTGATCAATAGTGATTTGGAGCAACTTTTCATATGACTGAGGAAAATATCTTAATGCTTAGTATGTCTCATCTAGTGCCATCTCAAAGAGGATCCAAAAATGTACTCACTCAATGTAAGAAATAGAGCAAGCATAGGGGAGCTATTTCTTTCTTCTGCACAAAATAAATGTTTAAAACATAAAATACTCAAAGTATGTATTGACAAAAACTTCAAAATGAAACAATAACTAGTACTTCTTATCAGATTCTCCCAGGATGTTAATTGATGCACAACAACTATTTTAACTTAGGTTCTGTTCTTTGTTGTGTATGTAACTCAAGGTGTATGTTCTCTGGCAAGCCAATTAATGCCTTGGCTTCATCTGTTTTTCAGTAGATATATTCTCCAAGCTCCACCTGGGGATATTAAGAACTTCCTATCTCTTGAACTCATAAGGTTGCTTCCAAGGCTATAAAAGTCTGTTCCTGGATTGATATTTGGTCACAACACAAGTCTAAGGGACCCCCAAAGGACCCTGGAGTCAGGTTTGGGAACTCAAAGCTAGAAGACAATATAATTATGAATGTGTTAACTACAGAATCAAGCTTTTTAATGAGTAAGGTAAGGCCAGAATGGGGGTCCTGGCTAAATAAAGCACAGAAAAGTAAAATTTGGAATATCCCATAGGAAGAACATGGTTGTAACTACTAGAAAAATGGCATCCTCTTTTTTTAAATTAGAAATGATCTTTGTCACTGATATCAAAACACAATTTTTCATGTCAGTCTTGGTATCATTCCACCCCTATCCTTACTATCCCTTAGCAGAGAGAAGTTTGTGCTCTAGTAGGGATCCTATGACCTAAATATTCATGGGCTACAAGACCATGAATATTATTTCCCAGTTCATTACCATCATATTATCTAGCATATTATATAGAATGAGAGAAAAACAAGACAATTATGGATTGAAAGAATATTGCACAATGGCTAAAACACTTGATATGACATCCAGAGATGGAGATCAAATTCTACCTCAGACTCTTAACTAATTAAGTTTTCATGGGTCCAGCTCAGGGCTTCAATTTCCTCACCTATAAAATAGTGATAAAACTATTTGCACAATTTACCAGATTATCCAATCCAATAAATCCAATCAGAAATTATGAAGTTCCTACTACTCAGGCACTTTTCTAAGCATAAGAGATATAATTAATAAAAAGAAAGACAGATCAGCTCTCAAGGAACTTTTAAATGTTATGGAGGAAAGCCACACACAAAAAAAGGCAGGGAATTAGGAGTAGGGAACAGAATTAAGGAAGAACCTGGCCTGGGAAAATCTTGTTCCATGCAGTTGAAACAAAGCAGAAAAGCAAATATAAAGTAGAATGACCCAAAAAGTCCAGTTTCTGCCTTCTTTTAAAAGTAAATCTAGAGGGAGTTTGATACTCCACCCTCAAGTCCTCCAATCAAAGGGAGAGAAGGCTGAGAAGGTGGTGTCAATCAATGATTGATTTAATAACATGGTGATGGAATTAGAGGTTGATAAAGTTAATTTGGAAGGGGTATCTTATTCCCTGGAGTTGAAAATGGGTAGAAAAACAGATACAAAGTAGAGTGAAATGAGAGTGTTATGAAAAAAGTATTTGGCAAGTCTTAAAGTACTATATAAATATAAGTTGTTATTAATAAAAACAAAACCAACATTTTGTCTTTGTACAGTCTTTGTGCTTATTTTAAAACTGTTTTCACTATATTATCCTATTCAGTCATCCTAGATCTGAAAATATATGGAGCTGTGCTAGCGCAACTATTTTATAAAATAGTCCTCTGTTTTAAAAAAATCACATTAATACCTTTGTTTTAAAACCCTGAGATGTTCTGTTTTAGTATGCTTTAAAAAGATCAAGTTTATGATGCATTGTTGGTGGAGCTGTGAACGGATCCAACCAATCTGGAGAGCAGTTTGGAGCTATGCTCAAAAAGTTATCAAACTGTGCATACCCTTTGACCCAGCAGTGTTTCTATTGGGCTTATATCCCAAAGAAATCATAAGGGAAGGAAAGGGCCCCACATGTGCAAGAATGTTTGTGGAAGCTCTTTCTGTAGTAGCTAGAAACTGGAAACTGAGTGGATGCCCATCAATTGGAGAGTGGCTGAGTAAATTATGGTATATGAATGTTATAGAATATTATTGCTCTGTAAGAAACGACCAGCAGGATGATTTCAGAGAGGCCTGGAGAGACTTGCATGAACTGATGCTGAGTGAAATGAGCAGAACCAGGAGATCATTATACATGGCAACAACAATACTATATGAGGATCAGTTCTAAGGGACATGACTCTCTTCAACAATGAAATGCTTCAAACCAATTCCAATTGTTCAGTGAAGAAGGCCATATACACCCAGAGAGAGGGATGTGAAATGTGGACCACAACATAACATTTTCATGTTTTCTATTGATGTTTGCTTGCATCATATTTCCTTTATTGGATCATTCTTTCTTATAGATACGATTTCTCCTGAACAAAAAAATGATGTGTGGCAATAACTATACATATATTCGATTTAAGTATTCTAACATAATTATCATGTAGTGGATATCCTGCTATCTAGGGGAGGGGTGGGGAGTAGAGGGGAAAAATTTGTACCAGAAAGCTTTGTAAGGGTTAATGTTTAGGAATTACCCATACATATGTTTTGCAAATAAAAAGTATTAATAATAAAAAAAAAAGATCAAGTTTAGGTTTAATCTGAGATTTCAACAATTCAAGGCCATTTAAATCTAATTACATATCATTTCTACATGATTATGTATGGATTTGGTGCCATGTAGTACAAGGTACTTCGCATAACTCCTGATTCCACTATATTTTTCCTTTATTAGTAAGCTGAGTTCTCAACTTAAAAATGTCTCCTTGAAGTTTCAAGCAGTTGCCACTTGTCCTCAATTTCCCTCAGGTTCTTTGCAAAAGAAATCACTTAGTTTACTTCATTTTCTCCTCCCCATGATAATACTCATTATTATATTATGTACCTAAAAGGAATTTATCATAAGCCCTCCACAAAAACTCTATTCTAATAACGTACCAGCAAAGCACAGATTCTAACAGGTTCTACTAAGCTGAAAAAGCTTCAAGTACAGGCCTGGTGACAGACCATATCTCCTAAGTGAAAACTAGCATAACTAATATTGGTTCAGAAACAGAAGGCTAGCCATTAAGTGATAAATTCTTTTGGTGATGGGAAGCAATAAAAATGAGAGATTTAATTTTGACTCAGAGATCCAATGACTTGATGTGCCCCAAAGAGGTAAACAAGAGAACAATTATATTGACACCAAAATATTCTAGGCAAAATATTTTGTGGTAACAAAAAAAAAATTGAAATGGAGTGTATGCACATTAATTTGAGAATGGATAGAGAAATTATATGGATGGAACAGAATGAAATATTATTGTATTGCAAGAAATTAGGCATTCAGAGAAACATGAGAAGACCCTTATGCTCTGTTGCAGAGTATAGTGAGCAAAATAAAAAGTAAAAATAATATATAAAGACTAAAAATATAAACAAAAAACTTCACTAAAATGAAGAGAAATATTGAGAAATTGTAAGGTTGTAAGGTCTACTCTTGGTCCTAAAGAAGATTTGAGAAAATATTTCTTTCTTTTCAGTAGAGAGATGAAAGAATGCAGATATAAAATGCCTCATATGCCCTCAGATGCCTTCAGTGCATTAATTTGCTTCAATGAACTGTTTTTCTTTGTTACAAATGAAAGTCAACAGGGTTTCAAGGATGAAATAAAGATGGCAGAGTGAAGCCAGGAAGCTATTCAAGATCTCCTGATTTCCCTCAAAACCCACATAAAACCAAGCCTCTGAACAGAGTCTGACAGAATGAAACACTCTCCACTTCAAGACATATTGAAAAAACTTCAAGAAAGATCAGTCTCACTGGCGTGAAAAGGGTGTTGAGCTCAGCTCAGACAGATTCTGAGAAAGCTGGTGAGAAGGTCTAAATCACAGCAAATCAGCATCTGAGACCGTTGGACCTGGCTTGGTAAAGAAGCAGTTCAGTGGGGTAGCATCCATTCCCAGCTCAGGAGGCAAACTCTGGGATATCCTAAAAAGAGCAGGCAAAGCTACCCCTTAAAAATAAAAGGAACCCATGTGCTCAGACAAGGCTCAGAGATGCACAGAAAGCTTGGGACAGTGCCACCTTTACCTCAGGAGAAGTAAATAAATAGGAAATACCAAAAGAAAAGGAAAGAAAATGAGCAAGAAACAGAAAAAAACCTCGAACATAGAAAGTTACTATGGTGACAGAGAAAAACAAAACACCACCTCAGATGAAGACAAAATGTTCACAGAGGAAAGAATGGTATGAATTGGTCTCAAGTCCAAAGAGGTTTCTTGGAAGTGTTCATAAAAGATTTTAAAAGCCAAATAAGAGAGGTAGAAGGAAAAATGAGAAAGGATATCCGCAGTATGCTAAAGAGAGTCAACAGATTGGAAAAAAGAAGGCAATTCCTTAAAAAAAAATCAATTTGCCCAAATGGAAATATATATAGATATAGATATACATATATACATATGTATATCTATATCTATATCTATATATGTATGCATATATATATATATATATCCACTGAAGAAAACAACGCCATCAAAAGTAGAATTAACCAACTGGGAAAAGAGATACAAAAACCTAACTAAAGAAAATCACATTAAAAACTAGAGTGGGGTAAATGGAAGATAATGACTCTATAAGATAGCAAAAATCAATCAAACAAACTAAAAATAATAAAAAAAGATAGAAGAAAATGTGAAATACTTCATTAGAAAACCAGCCAACATAGAAAATAGATCCAGAAGAGATAATTTAAAAATTATTGGTCTACCTTAAGGCTATGATCAAAAAGAAAAGAGTCTGGATAGCATTCTTCAGGAGATCATCAAGGAAAACTGTCTTAATGTTCTAGAAGCAGAGAGGGAAATAGTCACTGAAAGAATCCATTGATCCCCTTCAAAAAGAAATCTCACAAGTTGCTACAGAACTCCAAAACTACAATCTCAAGGAAAAAATTTTGTTAAGCTGCCAGACAAAAACAATTCAAATGTCAAGAGCAGCAGTCATGTTTATCAAGAATCTCACAGCTTCTAAAATAAAGCATTGGAGGGCCTGGAATACCATATTCTGGAAAGCAAAAGACTTGAGGTTACAACCAAGAATTAATTATCCAGGGAAATTGAGCATCATTTTTCAGGGGAGGCAATGGATCTTTAATGACCAGAGATTTCCAATCATTTTTGTTTAAAAAAAACAGAAGTAAATGGAAAACAATCTATAAACACAGAATTCAAGAGGAGCATAGAAAGGCAAATGGGTGAAAATATGTATTATTTAAAGTTTCAACTGTTTATATCTCTAAATGGGAAAAACCTCTTGAGAACTGTGTCTATTACTAGGGCAAACAGAGGGGCATCACATGGATGGATGTTATGGTTGTGAATGGACTTTGATATGACATGAAATAAAAAGATATTAAGGTGTGGGAAAAGGTCTGTACTGGAAAAAAAGGCAAGGCACAATGGGACAAATTAGAACACATGAAGAGTCACAAAAGACCTATTACATTGAAGGGAAAGAAGGGAAAGGGATGAGCATCGTCTGAAGCTTTATCTCATCAGTTTTTGTCTCTAAGAGAGAATAACTTAATTATTCTACTGAGTATATGAATTTATCTAATCCTATAAAGAAGTAGAAGGAGAAAGAGGAAACAAAAGGGAGAGGCTGGATAGAAGGTAGGGAAGAGACACTAGAAAAAAGATAAGAGAAAGGGGGAGGGTGAAATAGATAAAGTAATGGGCAAGGTGGGTTTAAAAAAACACTACTAAGAGAAAGAAAGAAAGGTGATAGGAAATAAGATATTGGGCAGGATGGGTTTAAAAAAAACACTACAAGAGAAAGAGGAAAGGGCTATAAGAGATTAGGTAGTATACAGGGTGAATCAAAAAACCCAAAAAATTAGTAAGGAGAGGATGGAAAGAGAAAACAGAAGTATATACAGGGGAGAAAAAAGGATGGAGGAAATACAATGTTGGTAATCATAACTGTAAATGTAAATGGGATGAACTCTCCCATAAAATGGAAGCAAACAGCAGATTGGGTTAAAAAACAGAATTCTACAATATGCTATTTACAAGAAACACATTTGACACAGAGAGATACACATAAAGTAAAAGTAAAAGACTGGAATAGAATTTATTATGCTTCATCTGAAGTTTAAAAAAGCAGAAATAACACTTCTGCTCTCAGATAAAGGAAAAGTTAAAAAAATTAATTAAAAGAGATATGAAAAGCAAATACATCTTGATTAAGAGTATGATAAACAATGAAATAGTAACATATGAAATGTATATACACTAAGTGGTAGAGCAGGCAAATTCCTAGAGAATATATTGAGCCAGTTACAGGAAGAAAAATACAGCAAAACTACATTAGTGGGAGAACTCAGTCTTTCTCTCTTAGAATCAGACAAATCTAACAACACAATAAACAAGAAAGAAACTAGGGAGGTTAATAGGATCCTAGAAAACATAAATATGATAGACTGTTGGAGAAAATTGAATAAAGACAAAACAAAATGCACCTTTCTCTCTCTCTTTTAAAAAATTTAGTGTATATTTTATTTCATATGAAAAATAACTACATTTTTAAAGAAAACTATTTATATTCAAAATATGTAGTGGAAAAAGTTTGGACATATCAAAATATGGAATCCTGATTCTGAAAGTTACTAATTCTGAAAGTTACATGGACTAATTATTTTAGTTCTTCAAAAATTTTTTATTATAAAAATTCTATAGATAGTAAAGTTCTGCAGAAAAAAATGATTAATTCAGCATTCTTTTCAAAATATAACGCGTGTTTCACTCTGTTTTATTCCATCTATATCTATGTATTCCAATCTATAGTGCAAAACCTTTTTTTCTTTGTTTCTCTGTTTCTGTATCTGTGACTTTATCTCTCTATCTTTATATTTTTTATTTCAATTTCTGACTTCTATTTTTGTTTGTCTCTCTCTGCTTGAGACATAAAACTTGCTTGATTCAGGCTTCTTTTCTCTAGACATGGCTTCTATGTTTCACTTTTTGTGGAAATATTGATCTTATTATTTTCCTATTGAACTTTTTGATGCATATATAATTTCTCCCTTTCTGTGACATCAGAAGTAGGAAGTGTACCATATGAAACTAGGTAAACAGTTTCTTCCATTTCATGAAAATTATGGTCCTCACATTTGCTTTGATGAAGTATTCTGTTATAAAATCAATGACATCCAATATATCAGCTACAAGACAGGTAGAAGGCTTTGTGAAACCTAGTTTTTGCCATATTCAAGAACAGACTTTCCATCTCTTAATTCTACCTCTCCACCTGATCTGCTCCAAAGACCATGATATCTGAAATCCTAGAGACTTCCCCTTTCCTACTCAGTAGAGATCTAATTGTATCTACTATCTCTTATGACTGAGATCTAGATATGTTCTTGTTGTCTTATTTTAAACCATAAATGTTCTGTTGTATGAATGAAGTTGTATCATAAATACCTCTTGAATTATTTAGTAGTGCCCTTGCTGAAGCTTTTGTGATAGCTTTCTTTAAATTCCCAAGCAGGCCAAGTGCATTGAGGAAGAAAATACTTATATAAAACAAAAGGTCTACTATGTTTGAGATGATTTTATGAAATAGTTTAATATTATTTAGTATTTCATGCTATGGCTTAAAAACCACTGGAATGAAAACCAGAAGACACACATTCTAATCTTGTCCCTGCCACTGTCTGTTTGTATGAGTTGCTTAACTATTCTCTCTCAGTTTTCTCATCTGTCAAAGTGAGAATGAATGAGAGTGGACCATTTCAAAATCTCTGGATTGTTTTTTGCTCTAATATTCTAGGGTACTTTAGTGATTAATAATTATTTATGCTAGGAATATTTTACTTCATGAATTTTTTAAAATCTAATTTTATCCCATTTAATATTCAGTATTTTCTTTGTCATAGTTCACTATGGTGGGTTTTTTCAAATACTTTGGTGCATTGTTTCATTGTTTGACCATTTCTTCTTCATTTTCTATTCTATGTAAATGATATTCATCCATGCCAAAACTGGCATTTTGAAAGTGAGAGGGAGCCCACCAGTTTTCAGTGATACTTGCTAGGTCACAACCTCTTCCACTCTTCACTCCATTCATTCACACATACCCTCACTCTCTGTTGATACATGTCCTGGCTCTGAAGAGTAGGATAGATCTTAGTTTTCTCAAAATAGGTAGGACTTTGTATAATTCTCATATTTATTTGAATAATATTATTATCCAGTGTGATGGACCATGAAAAGAGGAAACAAGAATAGGCATTCATTTTTTTAAAAAAAATCAGCGAAGTCACATTAAAGCAAGGATATAGTTTATTGATTTTATTACCATGGTGGGAACCAGACTCTTTTTGAGAGACATTTCCCCTTACTATCCTTCATAATAAATCTATTATTTATATATGAGGATGGGTTTCTTCTAAATTATAAGTTGTCCCAATCCTGAATTTTTTCCATATACTTGAGGTATAAAATATGTATACCTAGGTATTAGGTATCCTAATAATCTGCACAAATAATAAAGTGTAAAACATAATGCACCTTTTCTCAGCAGTACATGGTACCACACAAAAATTGATCATGTATCAGGGCATAAAAACCTCACAATCAAATGCAAAATGGTAGAAATAGGACATAATCCTTTTTCAGACCACAATGAAATAAAAATTATATTCAATAAAGGGTCAGGGAAAGATAGACTAAAAACCAAGTGGAAATTAAATAATCTAATTCTAAATAATGAGTGGGTAAAACAACAAATGACAAAAACAATACATAATATTATCCAAGAAAATGACGATAGTGAGACGATATATCATAAGCTATGGGATACAGCCAAAGCAAATCTTAGGGGAAAGTTTATATCTCTAAATAGCTGCATGAATAAACTAAAGAAAGAGGAGATCAATGAATTGGGCCTGCAACTAAAAAAGCTAGGAAAAGAACAAGTTTTAAAAAAAAACAATTAAATATCAAATTAGAAATTCTGAAACTCAAAGGAAAGATTAGTAAAGTTGAAACTAAGAAAACTATTGAACTAATTAATAAAACTAAGAGTTAGTCGTATGGGAAAAAATAAATAAACTTTTGGTAAATTTGATTTGAAAAAGGAAAGAAAAAGAAAAGAAAAAAACAGCATAAAGAATGAAAAAAAAAGGTGAACTTACCACCAATAAAAAAGAAATTGAAGAAATAATGCAGAGCCATTTTCCCAACTGTATGGCAACAAATCTGACAATTTAACAAAAATGCATGACTATTTATAAAAATATAAATTGCCCAGATTAACAGAAGAGGAAATAAATTACTTAAATAGTCCCATTTTAGAAAAAAAATGAAAAAGACATTAGTGAACTCCCTAAGAAAATATCTTCAGAGTCAGATGGATTCACAAGTGAATTCTACCAAATATTTAAAAAACAATTAATTTTAATACTATGTAAACTATTTGGAAAAACAGGTAAAGTAGGAGTCCTGCCAAATTCCTTCTATGACATAAATATTGTACTGATACCCAAACCAGGAAAAGTCAAAATAGAGAAGGAAAATTATAGACCAGTTGCTGTAATGAATATTGATGGAAAAAATTTAAATAAAACATTAGCAAAGAGATTACAACAACTTATCAGCAGAATAATGCACTATGACCAAGTGGGGTTTATACCAGGAATGCAAGGCTGTTCAGTATCATGAAAAGTGTCACCATAAATCAACTATACCAATAACCAAACCTACAGAAATCATATGATAATCTCAACAAATGCAGAAAAAGCTTTTGAGAAAATACAGCACCCCTTCCTATCAAAAAAAAAAAAAAACACTAGAGAGTATAAGGATAAAGAGAACTTTCCTTAAAATAATAAGCAGGGGAACTTTGCTTAAAATAATGAGCATTTAAAACCAATAGCAAGCATTATCTGTAATGGAGCAAAGCTAATCACATTCCTAGTAAGATCAAGGAATAAACAAGGATGCCCATTATCAGCATTATTATTCAACACTGGACTAGAAATGTTGGTTTTAACAATAAGAAAAGAAAAAGAAAGGAAAGGAAATAAAATAGGCAATGAGGAAATAAAACTATCACTCTTCTCAGATGATATGGTGATATACTTAAAGAATCCCAGAAAAGGGCAGCTAGGTGGCGCAGTGGATAGAGCACCAGCCCTGAAGTCAGGAGGACCTGAGTTCAAATTTGGTCTCAGCCACTTAACAGCTGTGTGACCCTGGGCAAGTCACTTAACCCCAATTGC
>JAJPUD010021678.1:0-22691 GCA_023553655.1 Myrmecobius fasciatus | reverse complement strand
TATATATATATTCATATATACACTAGATATACTGTGCTATTACACTTATAGTATGTATATGTGTATTATGCATATGTAAAGTATCTATGCATAAACAGAATACATACTATAATACTAAAATATATACCGTATGATATATTGTGTAATACAAATATGTAGTATATATGCACATACACCAAAGCATATACATATACTGTAATTCTAAGATATCTATATATGGTGTTTACATGTGTGTGTTATGTTTATGTGCTTATATGTTAGATAGATACACACAATATGTGTACTAAGATAAGACATATATTATCTTTATGAGGTATGTGTATTTTATCTTATTCCCAACTAGACTGTTATATTTCTCAAAGCCTAGAATAATCCATCATTCCCTGCAGCCCCTAACACAGGTCCGGGTGCGCTTGTGCAAGCCACCAGTGCTGGGCAACAGCCCTCCAGTCCTAGAAGGCACAGTGGGAGGTGGCTGGATGGAACTTCTCCAGGAGCCAGACTTTAAGATGTGTTTTTTCCCCTTACCTGCTTGAACTCCCTTATGGCTGTGCAAGATGCTTTCCTGCCTCCTGGTTTCCCTTACAGAGGAAGCTATTGTTTTCTTTCCTTCTTGGAGCACTCTGGGGAGGGGATTTCGAAGAGCTTGCTGTGGATCAGGCTGTGTTTATGTGTTGTGAAGCATGTTCCTGAATGCTCCTGCTGGGGGGTGGAGGGAGGGGGAGGTGAGCCCCTGACCTCAGCAGGAGTCAGACAGTGGCCTTTCTCTTGGTCGGCCATAATTCTCTACATTTCCCCCTTTGCACAGAGCTGCTTCTTACCTGGAGCCAGCAGCAACTCAGTGCCCCGAGCAGGTTTGGGAGTACTCTGGTCCGAGAGGGAATGAAACCCATTCTTTTCAAGTTTGGGGTTCCTGTCAGAGGATGCGATAAGAAAGGTGACACTGCAGAGTTCAGCCTCCTCTTCCTCTCCTTTTTTTTGGGGGGGGAGTGGAGTGGGGAAGGGTCTATATATTTCTAAGTCCTTGTGCATTTCCAGTTCCTTCTTCATTAAGAGGCCAGCAAGATTCCCACCCTGCTGTGAAATGTGGCAGCTGTCTAGTCTCCTCTCCCTCAGTCAAGGGCCAGGCAGGAAAAGCTTTTGATCTGTGACAGGCAGAGAAGCACTTACCCCTTCCTTGCCACCTCCCATCCCCTTCTTCTTTCAGACCTGATTTTCGCCAGCCCAGCAGATGGGAGGCTGAAAGGAAAAATGGCAAAGTCCCATCTGGGCTGAAGACTCTCCTCCTGTTTTAAGCTCCTTTTGCCATATTCAAGAACAACACAGAGCAAAATCCATCTTTGGGACTAAAAACCTTTCTTTCTGAAATGTATCTCTTCATTTGGGTCCCCTCACTCTTCCCCAGGACCTTATACTATTGGACCTCCTTATGTGTACATGGAGGAGGAAGACAACTCTCCTAACCCCTGTTGAAGAGAAAAACAATAAGAATTTAAGGTATTGCTCCTCCAGGCTCATTTCATTGTGATATAGGCACTCTCAAACCAGTGAATTTAAAAAATCACACAGACATTATCAGAAATGGAGAAGGACCCTAAAAGATGAACTAATTGTACCCCTTCCATGATTTTATGAATTAAAAAAGGGAGGATGTGAGCTCAAAGGGTTTAAATTACTTGTCTAAAAATCACATAGGTAAGTAATTTAAACCCACATCCTTCTACTCCTAGTTCTTTAGTCTTTATAGTGGACCACACTGAATTAGTTGGTCATTCTGGTCAATCAGATCAGGATTCAAAGATTTTATCACAACCCTCAGAGTTCCCTTAACTCAAAGCTTCTTAACCTGGAGTCTATGAATCTTTTTCTTTTCAATAGAATTGGTTTTCTTTTCAGTCCTTCCTATTCTGCTTCTTCTTCTTCTTCTTCTTCTTCTTCTTCTTCTTCTTCTTCTTCTTCTTCTTCTTCTTCTTCTTTTTCTATTTTAAAACATTTCAAAAAGGGATATTTAAGCTTCACCAGACTGCAAAGAGCTTTGTGGCACAAAATAAAGGCACCAGCGTTAACCCTTTCTACAGGTCTATTTAAATGGCCATGGCAGGCATTGAGTTTTCAAGACCAAACCACAGTTCTTCCATTGGATAAAATTAGTCAGTCAGGATCTCCTGTGGGGTCTTAAGCTATAGAAGGCCTGTTTCTTGGACCATCCTGCATATCTCCAAGATTGGGGAGGACAGGCTTGGCTACCTCAAGGCAAAGTCCACCTTAATTAAAATAGACTTCTTGCCATATGCTTAGGCAAGGGACAGGATCTCATTCATAAGGTACCAGCCAATTATAAGTGGAAAGTTTTAGATTGGAAAGCAATAAATCTTTAAAACAGTCAGGTTTGGGTATGTGTCAGGCTAGGAGAGATGTCTTAGGTAGGGACACCCTTTCAGCATCCCTCAAGTCATATCTATTAGACACCCACCTACTGTGCTTGTGATTAGCTACAGTTCTGGGCCAGAATATTACCATTTCTCAGTCTCTCCTTCCTCTGCCTCAGGAAAGGAGGAGGCAGTAAATGTCACTAGTACTTAGCCTTCAGAAAATGTCACTAATACTCACCCTGCCAGCTGCTAATCCTCTCACCTCCTCCACCCTCTCAGGAAGTGGGCGCATAGAATTGCATAGCAATATTTCTGTCACACTTTTCATGTAAAGAAGCATTTTAAAGGGGTTGGGATGGGCTTTAAAAAAAATCAATAACCATTAAATATGAAGAGTCAGCTTGCCATATAGTGTGCTACCACAGCAGAAAATCAGACCCTCCTCAATCAGCATTGTTTTTCTAGCAGGGAGAGATTTTCTGATGGGCCTCCATTGCCTAAATTCTCATCCTGACCTTCAAGGCATTTTATAATCTTGCCCAAACTTACCCAACAAATTTTCCCCAGCAGATACTACCATAATCATATGGGGGAAATTTTGGCTATACTTTCAGTATTGTAAGAAGCCTTCCTGAGTACTCCAGTTGAGAATTTCCTCTTCAATCAATCTTCCTCTCCAAGTTTCTAGGCCATATTTACTGTTTGCACTACATGATCCCTGATTATAGTCTGCCTTAGTTGTTCTCTGATTGTTAAACATGCCTGTATGTTGTTTGTTGAACTAGATTATAAGATTATAAGTATACCCCTTGCCAGCCAGAATGTCTTCTCATAGAATCTTGGAACTGGAAGGACCTTAGAGGTTTAGTCCAAACTCCCATACTATCATTTTGAAAACAAAGAAACTTCCTCCAGAGAGAAGCAATTTGCCCAGAATCACACAGCTAGTTCTTAGTGAAGTCAAACCTAGAACCCGATCACCTAACTGCTAATACAGTGCCCTTAATATTATACTACTTTACCTGTCCTTCTTTAATATTCCTCATGCATTTCCTAACATTGAGACAAAATTCCTGATATCAAAGTGTTAAAATGATAGGGCATTGGGGCCAGAGTTAGGAAGATTGGAATTCAAAGTTGACCTCAGACTATCTGTGTGATCCTGGGCAAGTCATTTAATTTTTGCTTCATATTATTGCTCACCTGTAAAACAGAGATAATAATGCACCTACCTTCCAGGGTTGTTGTGAGGATTAGGTGAGATATTTGAAAAGCTCTCAGCAGAATGCCTGAAACAAAGTAGGTATTTTGTAAATGCTTATTCCTTTTTCCCTTCCCCTTGCAATACCTAAAACAGGCTTTTGGTAGCTTTTCAATAAAATACTTGCTGAATTATCCTGTGGTATTACCCTAAGATATGAATGAATTATCCTACAGTCCCTTCCAAGTACTGACATCCAGTTGTTTAAGTGGAATGGCAGAGAAATGATTTAACTATGCCAGTAACGAAAAGCTGCATTCATTAGCATCTGAGGACTCCAACATATTCCTGATAACCCTGAACTCACAATCATCCCTGATTTCCTGTGAAACCGATCCGGATCAGGAACTGACCCTTTATTTGATTCAGATCCACTTAGTTTATGGAAGACCTGGTCTAAGACCACCTCCCTATGAAACAGAGAGAAGGTAATTATCCCTCAAATGAAGAATGTCCTCTTAACCCAGATGAGAGCAAAATTCTGACCTTTGACTTGTGGGTTCAACTGGCATCTTAGAACATTTGCTATTTGGTGGTATTTGGAGAGGTTTTTGTTTTGGTTGGAGATTAGTAAAGAAGAGCAATAGTTCAGTGAAAATTTAAAAAGAGAGGAGAATTTGACTTTGAAATGAAAAAATATATATGTTATTATTATAGGTAGCACTAAGTGCTAAGTGTTTTACGAATCTTATTTCATTTGTTCTTCATAATAGCCTAGAGAGGCGGGTGCTATTATCATCTGCATTTTACAATTGAGGAAACTTTAGCAAACCAGTTAAATAACTAGTAAATGTCTGTGTCCTGATTTGAACTCCTGTTTTCCCAACTTCAGGCTTAGTGCTCTATTCACTGTTGCCACTTAGCTGTCTCCAGTCTTTAGCTGCATTTAAAAAAAAAAAAAAAGATATAACTATCCTTTATGTAAATTGTTTCATTTCTTCAAATAGACTAAATCTCTTGAGGATAGAAAAGTGTTTCTTTTTTATGTATCTTTGTCTCATCAGGGTCTATTCTAGTGAATTGTGGTTAAGTCATTTCAAATTTGAGGTTTTCTTGGCAAAAAAGTTTCCTTCTCCAACTCTTTTTTTTTAAATAAATGAGGAAACTGAGGCAAACAAGATTAAGTGGCTTGCCCAGGGTCACCCAGGGCCTAATTTTCCTGACCCCAGGCCCAGTACTCTATCCACTGCACTACCTGGCTTCCCTATCCCAGTGAATAGCAGCAATTTTACCCTGAGCCTTCTCTTACAATAATTCTCATTAAAAACCAGGATTAGAAACAAGTTAGATCCATCTTTGACTCCATAACAGAGAATTGATTAATGCAGTGCAGAAAGACCCTCATAAGGCCAATCAGTCCCCAAGGTTCAGGATATCTGGGCACCATCCATCCTGACAGAGCTAAGAAAGTTTTGCAGGCTAAGTAATAACAGCATTTTGTTATTGCTGCTTTTTTTTCATAGGTAATCCAAGGCATTTTTTTATTTTTTAAAAAAGCATATCTCATTAATATTATTATCATCAAACATTTGTAGGGGCTGCACCCTCATCCAGTGCTGAACTAGGAGCCAGGAAAACCCAAGTTCAGATTCTGCCTTCAATATTTAATAGCTCCGTGATGCTGGTCAAATCACATCACCTTACTTCACTTCAGTATTCTTATCTATGAAATGAAGGGATTGGAGTAGATCCAAAAGTCCCAAGACCCTACTTTCAAATCCTGTTATTTATGGAGTACCAGCTGTTCAAGGCACCAGAAGAGGCCTTGATGAGACAAAGACACATTTAAAAGGTAGAAATATACCCTTTCTAGCATCTACTTGGAGAAACAAGATTATTTACATAAGTACAGCTATAATTTTTATCTTTTTTATGAAACCAAAGATTGGAGGCATCTGTATGATACAGTCAATAGAGCATTGGGTCTGGAGTCAGAAGACCTGAGTTCAAATTTAGCCTCCAACACTTGCTAGGTATCTGACCTATATTGCCTCAGTTTCCTAAACTAAAAAAAGATAAAATAGCACCTATCTTCTAGGATGTTTGTGAAGAACAGACATGATAAAATTTGTAAAGTGCTTAGCACAGTTCCTGACACATAGTAGACTCTATATTATATAGTATATAGTAATAAATTACATTACATTATATTATTATACTATTTTGTAATATATAGTAATAATTATAATGATCTATATTGTAATCTATATATAATGATCCATTTTGTAATTATTACAATATATAGTAATAATGTAATACATTATATTATACTATGTTGTACTATATAGTATATTATAATATACTGTATTACATATTATGTTATATACTATCATTTATTATTATTATTATTATATCATCAAGAATTTATTGAATAGCATTTACTGAGAGCCTATCATGTAGAAGAAAGCTCCTGTAGTGTTTGAGAAATCCTTTATGAAAGAATTGTTTGAACTGGACCCTGAAAGATAGAAAGAATTTTGATGCATGATGAAGACTCAGATACCCTAAATTGCCTTTTTAAAAGAGTGAATGACCTAAGCAGAAAAAAAGAATTATGATAACTTAACTATACACACACATACACACATACACAAAGAATACTAAAATGAAGCCCCAAAACTAAATAATTAAGCTGACTAGAGAAAGTATGAGGAAGCAATAGAGAGGTTGGGGGATTACTGGCATAGAATGTTGTATGTATTGTCACGTGTGGTCACTAAGTTTTTCTATGTTTCAAAGGGAGGATTGACTTGACTCAGACTTGTAGATTGTAAAGGAACTATTAATATAAAAACAAAAGATATCAATGAAACTTATTTTTACAATTTTCAAGAGATTTCTTATGATTTTGTGATTTTAATCAGAACATTTGCAAAGTGGATGTGATCCTTTTGGAAGTGATACCAAAAAACAAAATACCAATTCTGGAGCTCAGAATTGTTTTACCCAAAATAGAAACGAGTTGCGGGGAGGGGGGGGGGCAACAAGCGAGGGGAGAGGGGAAGGAGAGAGGGAGTTGCATACCTAAGAGCAGGTTTTGTCCCTTATTTACTATAATCAATATTAGCTTCTGGCTATAACCAAGCAATTAATTGAGTCATTTTCTTCCCTCCCCCACCTCTTGCCTTTAGTCAGAGCTCCCAATAAGGGGATCCCTGGGCTCTAACTAATAAACCAGAGTTGTAAGTTTGGCCTGGGCCCTGCCTCCAGCTAACATTCCAACAACTTCTGAGTTGTCTGAAGTTTTCTGAACTTCCCAGTCTGATTGTTTTTTATGGCTTTTGTATTCAAAGGAATTTACTTCAGGCTAGGGTTCTTAAAATATGGCCCATTAATTTTTTTTTTCCCACTTTGTTAACTATTTCAGTACAGTTGGCTTCTTTTGTAATCCCACATACTTTATTTTATGCATTTAAAAATATTTTTCTGAAAAGGACTTTATTATTGACTTTACCAGACTGCCCAGGGTTCGTGACAAAAAATAAGCTTTGCCAACCCCTGGTTGACAATGTGTTAGAACTGTTGCTGCCTTGCATTCCAGTGTTAGAACTCTCCCATTCAATTATGGCATGCCCAAGGTATACAGCATTATCAGGCCTCAGTGGAAAGGATACATTTTTCAGCAGTCTTTTGGTTTGGCAGGTGAACTCCGATCACACCAGCATTTTCTGGCGCAAAATGGGGAGAGACATATCTGGTCAGTTGTCAGTGTCCCTTAGCAACAAGGCTTCTCTGTTTCATTAAGATACTTTAGGACAAGAAGTTTTTCCAATTTCCCCCATCAGATTCAGAAAGATCCTACAGAAGGATTCATTGACTTAGAAAACCACCTATTAACATTACCTATATTCTATTCTATTTTTATTTGTTTTGTTAACTATTTCCCAGTCACATTTTATTCTGGTTTTGTGGCACTCAGGAGTATTGCCACACTTCTGGGTTGGAGCTGAAATTTCTAGAATATGACATTGGGTCAGTATCAATTCAACCCAATCACTGTACTTCTTATAGTTAGAAAACACAGAATCATATATATAAAATCAAATGACTCTAATGTTGAAGTCTCATCTTATAGTAGATAGAGCGTTCTTTGAGCCTCAGTTTCTTCATCTATTAAATAAGGGAACTGGATGAAATGATTTCTAAGGCCCCTTCCAACTTTCCCTCCCTCCCTCTCACTCTCTCTACTGTTTCTCTCTTTGTCTGTCTGTTCCTCTCTCTCTCTCTCTCTACATATATACGTGTGTGTATGTATGTGTATATATATATATATATGTGTGTGTGTGTGTATGTATATATGTATATGTGTATATATGTATGTATATGTGTATATATGTATGTATGTATATGTGTGTATATATGTGTAGGTATGGGTATATGCATATATATATATTTTTTTAAAATTCTATGAACCATGTGTCTGCCTAGAAATTCCTTTTAAATTATTCAAGTCTCTCCAGTGCTGGTTTGCTATAAAATTTTGTTATATGTTCTGGGTCTCTGAAAATTAGTTATCCCAGTGTGGTTTATGTGTAGTTTTCTAGTAACACTAATAGCTAGCATTTGCATATAGCTTTTGATGATCCTCCCCCAGTTTCTTCCTGAAGAAAAAGCCATCTTTTTAGTATCCTTTTATTAATGCTATATGACTATGAGTCAAAGAATATACAATCTCCAAATAATAAAAGTCGTAAGATACTAGGGGTAATGGAGTAGCAGTGGCTTTCTTCAAGACTCATCTCTTACCTTCTACAGGTGTCTTTTTCTACTCCCTATCCAATTCCCCCTCTGAAATTATCTTCATTCTATTTTTTAGATACCCACTTACAAGTCTCCTCCATGTGGGAGAAGGTGTCCCTTTTACTTTTCTTATATCCCCAGTTTAGTATAATGCCTGGCACCTTGTAGGTCCTTAATAGATGCTTGTTGAACATCTGACTGAAATGTTCTTCCAGCAAAGATTTACACAGAACAAATGTCAGAAAAAGTATCATCTAAATAGTCAAAGGGTATGAACAGACAATTTTCAGATGATGAAATTAAAACTATTTCTAGTCATATGAAAAGGTGCTCCAAATCACTATTCATCAGAGAAATGAAAATTAAGACAACTCTGAGGTACCACTATATAACTGCCAGATTGGCTAAAACGACAGGAAAAGATAATGACAAATGTTGGAGGGCATGTGGGAAGGTTGTGACACTGATGCATTGTTGGTAGAACTGTGAACAGATCCAACCATTCTGGAGAGCAATTTGGAACTATGCTCAAAAGTTATCAAACTGTGCATACCCTTTGACCCAGCAGTGTTTCTACTGGGCCTATATCCTAAAGAGATTTTAAAGGAAGGAAAGGGCCCCACATGTGCAAGAATGTTTGTGGCAGTCCTTTTTGTAGTGGCTAGAAACTGGGAACTGAATGGATGTCCATCAATTGGAGAGTGGCTGAATAAATTATGGTATATGAATGTTATGGAATATTATTGCTCTGTAAGAAACGACCAGCAGGATGATTTCAGAGAGGCCTGGAGAAACTTGCATGAACTGATGCTAAGTGAAATGAGCAGAGAACTAGGAGATCAATATACACAGCAAAAACAAGATTATATAATGGTCAATTCTGATGGATATGACTTATCAACAATGAGATGATTCAGACAAACTCCAATGATCTTGTGACGAAAAGAGCCACCTATACCCAGAGAGAGGACTATGGGAATTGAATGTGGATCATAACATAGCATTCTCACTCTTTTTGTTGTTGTTCACTTGCATTTTGTTTTCTTACTTGTTTTCTTTCCTTTTTGATCTGGTGTCTCTTGTGCAACAAGAAAATTGTATAAATATGTTTATACATATTGGATTTAACATATTTTAACATGTTTAGCATATATTGGATTGCTTGCCATCTAGAAGAGGGGGTAGGGGGGAAGGAGGAGAAAATCTGAAACACAAGGCTATGCAAGGGTCAATGTTGTCAAATTATCCGTGCATATGTTTTGAAAATAAAAAGCTTTTAAAAAAAAAAAAGTATCATCAGAGGAATATATGACTAGAAAAAGGGATGGTAGGCCAGTCATACAATAAGTGAGAGTCTTAGCCCACATGATATATGGGCATCCATCCATTGTTTAGATATTTAGACCAAAGCCTCTAGCCCAGTACATGACCCCTATCAGAGAATTCAGAGAAGCATAAGAGCAAGAGATACGAAGAGAAGCACTGATGAGTTGTGATCTACATTGGTGAAAGGAATACCTCTGTATATAAAATCCTAACTTCACAAAGTAGGGACTTAATAAATTGGTGTTGCAATTTAATAGTTCTATTTTTGCTCAATTCACTTTCTCTCTCAATTTGAAATATCTGGATTTTCATCATATATCTAAATCCTTTTCATCTTCCAGGGCCCAGTTCAAACAATTCCTTCATAAAGGTTCCCCAAATACCACAGGGACCTTCTTCTAAAGTCCTGTAGCACTTATTCTTTGCACCCTCCATTTGATATGTGATAGGCTTCCAGTAAATGCCACTCAAAAAAGGCCTGATGATGATAATATTATATAATAACTATAATAGCTAACATTTATATGTAGCTCTATGACCTCAAGCAAGTCATTTAGCTTCTGTTTACCTCAGTTTCTTCAACTGAAAAATGGGAATAATAATAGCACTAACATTCGGGTTGTGAAGAACAAATGATATGAGATCTATAAAGCACTTAGCACAAGGCCTAGCACAAAATAGGTCCACTGTAAGTTTAATATAGTGATCTAGGCCTAGAGCTAAAGGATTCTGAGAGGCATCCAGCCCAACTCCTTCATCTTTAACTGAGGAAACTCAGATGAGAGTGATTTAAATGGCTTACTCGGGATTATGCAAGTAATTAGCATCACAGGTAAAATTTGAACCCAAATTCTCTTCACATGGCTTTCACGCATGATCTCAGTTGATCCTCAGTTCACTAGAATAAGATAATCAGGACAAGGGATGAATGATTTCACCTTCATAGGGAACTGCTTTTTAATACAGGGAACCTCCATTCCTGACACTTGATTTCTAGATCAATATTCTTTCCTTCTAGACTATGCTGTGAGCCACAGAAATATCAAAAATTGCTTCTATGGATGAGAGTCTTTCCAGCCCTTGGATTTAGGTATTCTGGTATTAGGATGTCCATATATCATGTGGGCTAAGACTCTCACTTATTGTATGACTGGCCTACCATCCCTTTTTCTAGTCATATATTCCTCTGATGATACTTTTTTTTTAAAGCTTTTTATTTTCAAAACATATGCACGGATAATTTGACAACATTGACCCTTGCATAGCCTTGTGTTTCAGATTTTCTCCTCCTTCCCCCCTACCCCCTCTTCTAGATGGCAAGCAATCCAATATATGCTAAACATGTTAAAATATGTTAAATCCAATATGTATAAACATATTTATACAATTTTCTTGTTGCACAAGAGACACCAGATCAAAAAGGAAGGGCATGATTTTAGTTCTTTAGGCCACATAGCTATGTGAGCATGTTCAGTTGCTCATAAAATATAACATGAAGACGTCTGTTTCTTCCACTAAAAAAGAAAGACAGTTGTCAGCACCCTTTGAATTTGGTTTATATATATAGCTCTAACTGAAGACAGGGAATTATTTTAATGTCCTCTGAAGTCCCTTTTAGGCAAGAGGCCAAGCTTTTATATTATGAAAATCAAAAGGTATGCATGCTTTATCAGCTTCCAGTCCCATTGGCTTCACTGTGACTATCAGGCAAGATCTGACATAAATAAATGATTGGCCATTTTTCCTCAAAGCTCAAATGAGGTTACCATGAAATATTGTAGTTTGTGCTACTTAAAAGCAAAGAGCAGGCTAAAACTTGCAGCCACATTTTCACCCTCAGATTGCTGGGAAAAGATGACTCTTAAAATGTTAGTTCTATGTTCATCTGATCTTTATTATCTCCATTCTGGTGACTTTTCAAGAAAAATAAAAGTTATCTCAAATGCTTCAAACACAGTGTTGATGAAGAAAAGGTCCTGTAGGACGATTACCCGGGCCCCTTCTTTGGCTTCTGTCTGACTCCATAAGCAGACCACAGGGCCATTGCTCATTCTGACCACAAACAATCCCTAATCTTGGGCAGTGATTGGCCCCAAACCGCGGCTTCAGACTGACTAACCTCCTTTAGATGTTTCACTAGACATATCAGCGATCATGGGGGAATCGGAGAGTGGCAGGACAGGGTAGCTCACCCTTAGAAACGACTCCAGGTCTACACTTGTGGCTTGCAGAGCTGTCTGGTGTAAGATGAACAGGCCTGTGTTCCAAGGGGCCAGCATCAAAAAGGACATGCTCCCATCCCAAACTGACCACTGTCTCCATACCTCAGTTTGAGTCCTCGGCCAGACAAGACTGCTAAGTGCTACAGCCACCAAACCCCCATTATCAGGCTGCCCTTTCTGCCCATAACACCCCTTCTTTCGGCTGTTTTTCCTCTTATTTATACTTCGGATGACACCATCTTCAGTCGCCTCCCCTTCCCTGCAGGGCAGGTAACAGAAAATGTGTCATTTCAGCCCATTTTGGGGCCTTTGGCGCCAAAGCACACCTGTCTCTGACCCCCAGCTGTTGACTGAAGCTGCTGTTCATGGTTTGCCATTAGAATCAAACTATCTGCAGGAAGCCAATCCCCCAGCTGAAATTCTTCCTCCATCAGCAGTCCTCCTTCATTTCGTTTTGCTTGTTTTGTTTTGTTTTGTTTCTCCAAACGCCATCTGTTTAGTCATTAGCCCTATCGCTTCTCATCAATGGATCATGGCTCCTTTCGACCCCTCATTCCCCGGGTACCAAGAGGCAGGCTTTTTTTGCAGATGTCACCCTTCCTGTTGAGGGCCGGACAGTCAGGTGTCAGCTGGGAAGGAAACATGGGTTCCAGCCCGAGTCTCTTTCCAAACCCAGACACCCGGGTGCCAGCTTGTTCCTTCAGGGCACCAAGTGCCAACTTCTATGAGTGGGCTCCCCTCCAGCGGTGCTCATGGTTACGCCTCGTTAAAAGCCCCCTCTACCTCTCTAGCTTCCTCCTCCTCACCTGAGCCTACACATTCTCTCTCTCATTGCTACTACCCTCTGTTTCCCCTGTTTTTTAACTTGGCAGGCATCCATCAAGCCCATGGCACAGAGAAAATCCTGAAATGGGAGGCAACTTGAATAAATAGAGGAACAGCTGCTAGGGAGTTCCTGGGCATCCGTACAGGACCTTCTTGTCAAGGGGGTACAAGAGCATGCACATACACAAGGAAACATAAGTACACACAGGAGGAACACAAGTGCACAGAGAGGACAAAGCCACAAAAATCATAGAATGCTAGAACTGGAAATTGTCTGGAGCCTCTCTCCCCCCACCGCACACAGACATAGACATATCCCTCCCACCCCCTGTTCCAAATGAGGAGAAAAGAGAATTTAATTGCAAGCATGGTAGAGCCAAGAAAGAAGCCAGATGCAATAGTCTTACCTTGCAACACAAAAAGCACCACCCAGAAATATAAATATTCTGTCTGTCTGTCTCTTTCTTTTTCTCTCTCTTCCTCCCTCCCCCCTCCCCTTTTCCCTTCCAAAGCACAGAGGGGTATGGGGAAAATAATCAAGACTCTTCCCAGTAATTTGTAGGAAATGAATTAATTAGGGGAGCTGTTGATGAGCTCTTGGTCCAGGTCTCTGACCAGCCTGTGTGATGCTGAGGGAAGCTGGGAGTTGGGGGGTTGCAGAAGTGGGGTAGAGATATGAGAGTGTTCCCTCTAAGTCTACCACTCCCTCTAAGGAAAATGTGAATTAGGAGACTAGGATATGTAGAATAGGGAATAATGAAGGTCATACTTTTTCTCATTCTTTTCTTTTTTTCTACTCAGCCATTTTACGTTACATATTGTGTAGAATAAAGGAAAGTGCCAAGCCAGGAATCTTACCTTCCAGCCCCAGCCAGTTGGTTTTGGACAGGACCTCTGAAAAAGCAAGGGAGAAAGTTCAGGACAGAAGTCAGAGGATGCTTTGAAATGCACCCTGCTTCAGTCATATTTGAAATCAGCCATATCTCTGATGCTCCAACCCACACAGTTATGCTTTTTGTTTGTTTTGGGTGGGGGTTAAGTGACTTGCCCACGGTCCCACAGCTAGGAGGTATGTAAGTATCTGAGACCACATTCGAACTCAGGTCCTCCTGACTCCAGGGCTGGTGCTCCATCCGCTGCTGTACCTAGCACTTGTGAGGCAGCAGAGCACTGCTGGATTCAAGGTGTGTGCCCCATCACACATACTGACAGCACCAGCCAGGAAACCCCAGGCTCTCCGGCCTGGATATGGTCACCTGTTGTAAAATGTCTGAGCTCACAGGACATAAATAATCACAAACCAGCCAGCCAGCAGGGCAGGCCTGGGCAAGGTGAGCCTAGGCCAAAAGATTGAACAGGAGATTGATGAATGGGGCAGATGCCAAACGCTCATGGCAGAGTCCAAAGGCAGAAGAGGAAGTTTAAAAGGGGGTGGAAGGAAAGTGCTAGGGCTTGAAATAGCCCACATTTCCATTTCTTAAAAACCTACTTTTTCGGGGCAGCTAGGTGGCACAGTGGATAGAGCACCAGCCCTGAAGTCAGGAAGACCTGAGTTCAAATCTGGTCTCAGACACATAACATTCCCTAGCTGTGTGACCCTGGACAAGTCACTTAACCTCAATTGCCTCAGAAAAAAGCAAAAAAACAAAACAAACAAACAAAAAAAAAAAAACCCTACTTTTCCCCTTTCAAATCTTATTTCCCATTGCTTTCTTATAGGTTTTCTTCACAGTCAGATTAATCTTTCTGCTGTCCCTGTCCCATGCACTATTTCCCCCATTCTACCCCCTACTTTGTACCTGTGGTTTTTGCTCTCTCTCTCTCTACTTTTTAGGGAGGTAAGTGGTATATTTCTAGGGCCCCCAAGTCAGAAAAATAGGAGTCAAAAGCCAGGCTTAGATACTTGCTAGCTTTGTGACCTGGGAAAGTTATTTAACTTCTATTTGCCTTGTTTTCCTCAACTGTAAAATGGGGATAATAATAGCACCTATTCTTTCAGGGTTGTGAGAATCAAATAAAATAAATCTGTAAAATGCTTTTTACACATAGTAGGTGCTATATAAATGCTTATTCCCTTCCCTTTCCATTACCCTAATCCTGCCCATCCTTTAAGGCTGAGGTCAAGTATCACTTCCTCCACAGAGGGTCCCCTAACCATCTAGTCAAGATTTCTTAGTGCTCTTGATTTCTGTAGCACTTATCTATAACACTTTTCATTATCATCCTTATCAATAAGCATTTATTCAACATTTGTTACTTATAGGGCATCATACATGTATACATCTGTCTACCTTGTGACACCTTAAACCCCTGAAACATAAGGATTTCTCATTCAAATGCACCTCCTGCAACATCAAACATTGGTTTGTGTATACAATAAAGTACTTAATAAAGACTTAAGTGAATGAATGGTTTAAGAGGGCACAAGCTTTGTGTCTGTTGCATATGCAATAATATGCTCCTTAGATATTGATTTCACTAGCCTAATATTGATTAACTGATTTTTTAAAATGTTAGTGTTTCTTGGCATTAGAATGAACTAAAAGGCCCAGAGATGGTATCCCAGGGACCAGAAAACCTTGAAAAAAGTTATAAGGTAGCAGGAAGGAACAAGGGATAAATGAGAAGGTAAATGCAATGAGGCAGAATCAGGGTTTCATGAAGTCTTGGAAATAGCTACTGGCCTATTGGTTGCTGTGATTAAGAGCTTCCAGGTTAATAGGAAAGACTAAAGATGTCTTTCACTTTTTACTCTGGAAATCATTTTTGATGAGGGAAGGGAGATAAGAACTAAATAGAAAGTTAAGAAAAACATGTAAAGAAACAAGAAAATGTAAAGAAGAGAAGAAAAAGCAAATTTATGTGGGCTGGTGAATCTGAGAATTTTTTTATTTACAAAAGTATTCTATGAGTTATTTTTTAAAGAAAGGGGAGGTAAGAAAAATTCATTAAAAAGCTAAGATTTAGTCAACCTGAAGAGGGTAAATTAAGTCAGATTCTGCCTAATTTTCTCTGAAGTTCATGGGCCAAGCAAAAGGGGGAAATCAGAATCTGATCAAATGAACAGATTATCAGATTCTTCCATCTTAAAAAAAAGATGAACCCCAAAAGTTTTCACACATAGCACCATGCCCCTTTACAGACTAATAGCTAGGTGGTGGTGGTGGTGGTAATAGCACCCTAAATTGTACAGTATTTTAATCTTTTTCCCTGGGCTCCTTTTGGATATATTATTTTACTTCATTTCCATGATGCCATGAGGCAAGGAGGGTAAATATTCTATTTCCCTATGTCATATTAAAAAAGAAAAGAATCCGAAGGCCAGAGTAGCTAAATATGCACCCAACATCACACAGTGAAGTCGGGATTTGAGCTGGAGTTCCAGCCCAGGTGTCTCCTGAGTTCCAGCAATGCTTTGCTGTTCATTGAAGAAGATCAAACAGTCCCAAGCAGATGCTGCAGGATCTGAAACAGACGTGAGTGCATCCTTTTTCACCCTCCCGGGAGAAATCTTTCATCATTCTCTCTTCTACCCAAAAAGTTAAGCCAATTTCAACTCTCTTGAGCATTTTAGTTGGGCATTTGTTCTGGCTTGTGCTGGCTCTGACAGAAAAGAAGTAAGTGCTGATGACAGCGGTGATTTAAGAAAAAACAACTAAGTAGTTTATTGGCAACTTTTTTTTTCTTCTGAGTATTTTTTTATAGTTCAATTAACAAGTCTTTATTGAGTGAACATCCTGTGCTGTAGCGCTGTAAAAGATGTGTAAAAGAAGGAAAAGTCAGGGCATCCACCTTTTTAGAGAGAGCTTAAACTTCTGACTTTACTTCTATATAGAACACTGTAGAATTATGTATGAACAGGTGCCCTCAGCTGTGTAACAGGAAGGGAATCGATGAGTGTGAACACAGGAAAGTTTCATGAAAAGGTAGCTTTGAGCTGGACATAGAAAAATGATTAGGATTTGAATCAACAGAAAAGGGAATGAGCAGAGATAACATAAGCCAAGAGTGAAAAGCAAGTTAATTCATGTCAGAAATGAGACTGTATCCTCCTAGTCAGTTGATTATTTATTGACCTCCAGAGATACAGACTGGATCACATCAGTTTCTTTTCTACTTAGGACAAATATTTACATTCTCCTAGCAATTCCAATTGATGTCAACTGAAGACTCCTCCCCTGTTGTATTTCTTTGGGAGAAGGGAAAAAGTACTTCTCTAGGTTTTCCCATCTACCCAAACTGCATTCACTAGATCCCCAGATCAAAGGGGTCCCCTTTGCAATTCAAAGTTGGATGGTTTTGAAAATAATGGGGCAACCGGGTGTCAAATTGGTTCTGGAGTCAAGACGACCTGAATTCAATTTGACCTCAGATATACCAGTTTGCCCCAGTTTCTTCAATTGTAAAATGGTGATCATATTAATACTACCTCATAGGGTATTGTGAAAATTAAATGAGTAATATTTGTAAAAATAATAATAATATTTGTAAAAAAAATTAGCCTAAAGCCTGGCATATGGTAGATACTTAATAAATGCTTATTCTCTTCCCTTTCCCCCTACAATGGGAGCTTGGAAGGAACTTCCAAGGACTATCTTATGATAATATATCTATAGCCTATATCAGATTGCTTGCTGTCTTGGAGGGGGGAGGAAGAAGAGGAAGGGAGAAAAAATTTGCAACTCAAAATTTTACAAAAATAAATGTTTAAAAGCGTATCTTTATGTGTGATTAGAAAAAAATGCCAATAAGTCCCAGGATTATCTTATCCAACCCTTAATTGAAATTTGAAATATATACCTCATCTGTGGCATCCTTCATAAATGGTCATCTGCTGCCTTCTTTGACATGAACAAAAAAACCTCTTCTTTCCTTCTCTCCCTATCCCCCCTATCTCAAGAGGAAGAGAAATGGGAGTGATCTCATTCCATTTTTGGAGAGCTCTAATCATTAAAAAGTTTTTCCTTATGCTGAATAGGAATCTACTTCCCTATAATTTTCATCCTCTGCTGCTAGATCTGCCCTCTGGGGCCAAGAAAACAAACCCAATCCTTTATCCACATGACAGCTCCTCAGATACTTGAAGCCATCCATGATCTAAGTCTTCTCTTTTCCAAGCTAAATATCTGCGGTTTGCTTTGACCATTTCTTCTATAGTAAGGCTCTAGTGTTCTTACTCTGCTGAGCTCAGTTCTGCTTGGGCTCCAGTTTGTCAGTGCCTCCTTCAGAATGAGTAATCCCAAAATGGATAAAATGGTCCAGATGTGATCTGCTCAGGAAGGAAGAACAGGAAGATAAATAAAACCCGAAGAAAGGGAGTCTTACCTCATACCTCCCTGGGAGCAAATTTCAGGGTTTTTTTTTTTTTTAATTCTAGGAAAGATTTACATATAAAAATTTATATAGAGAGAAATAATAGAATAATGGAAAATGAAGTGGGTGCCTAAGGTTCTTTTGAGATTGATGTCAGGTTGTACAACTCTGGCCTTTACCTCAACTGTATTTTGTGCTTAGATAAATGCAAACATTTCTGATGTCAAATTCTATTCAATAAACATTAAGTGCCAACCATATGTAAAGCTTTCTTTATACTTGGAAGAAAATAAACATTTATTAAGTACCTACTATGTGCCAGGTACTAGCTAAACACTTTGCATATATTATTTGATCTTCCCAATACCCTTGAGAGGTAGGTGCTGTTACTATCCTTAGAACCTGAGGCAGACAGGAATTAAGTGGCTTTGCCAGTCATTTAATCCAACAGTTATTTGGTGAGTATTAGATGCTGGATTTGAACTTGAATCATCCTGACTCCATGCCCATCTCTATCCACTATACCACCAAGCTGTTATTTGGCAGTAAGAATACAGAAACGAAACATGAAACAAATAAAATACAAATAAAATCTGTAATAAAAGCAAACTAGAAATGCAAAGCAAAATTGGGAAATTTTGAGCGTGTTCAGAATTCAGAAGAAGCAACCTGTAGGAGCTGGCACTTGAGCTGAACATTTCAGCAGTTGGAGAGAGAGAGATTCTCTTCTAAGTATGAAGCGTGGTCTGGAGTGCAAAACTGGGGCAAAACAAGTTTGAAGAACAACCAGTGTATGTTTGAGGAACTGAGAGGATATAAAAGAGACCAATGTGAAATAAGACCGGAAAGATATGTAGGAAGCAGATCATGGAGAGCAGTAACAGCCAGAGCAAAGAGTTTGTATTTAATTTTTAGGCAACAGCGAGTCACTGAAAGTTATTTTTTTGTTTGCATGGAGAAAAGGCATGATCAGACTTGTGTGAGTGAAGAAACTTATTTTTATAGCTATAGAGATTGGGCAGAGAGGAAAGAGTCTGAAGCCAGAGACATCAGTCTTTTAAGAGACAATTACTTTAGTCTGAGGGAGTGGTGATTGGAACCCAAACTAGGATGGCAGAAATCTTCATAAAAATCAGGGGACAGATTTGAGAGAGATTGTGAAGGAGAGAAAAATGCAACAAGGCTTGGCAAATAATTATTAGATATATATAGATACAGATCTGTCTATATATAAGAATATATGAGAAGTTTGAAATCCAGACAAATAATTTTGTCCGTGGTCATGCAGCCACAAAGTGATAGAGCTAAAACTCAAGCCTAGTCTTCTCATTCCAAATCCAGGTCCCCTTCTACTACCTGATCTTAAATCAAACAAGAACATTTATATTCTAACAGAAATTCCCTAGATTTCCCAGGAAATTTATGATTCAGCTGCCCCAACTATTCAAGCTTTATTGTTTAATTTTTTATCCTTAATCTTCTTTTATATCATGAATTTACCTGTTATCTACAAACACAAATATCTCTATATAAAAAGAACAAGAAAGAGAATTGTACAAGAAACTGAACTTCTGTTATATAGTTTATTTTTGTAATTAATAATAATAATAGAGAGCAAAAGATGACTCAAGGTTCTGAAACTAGATACCTGGGAAGAATAATAGAACCACTGGCAGAAATTAAGAAGCCAAGAGGATGAGATAGGTATAGGGAAAAAGAGAATAAGCTAAGTTTGAGGTCCAAGTAATAGGAAGAAAACAAAGAGGAGGAGAAGGAGGAGGAAGAGGAGGAGGAGGAGGAACTAGCATTTACATAACATCTATTAAGTGCCAGACACTGTACTAAGCACTTTATAAATATTAACTCATTTGATCCTCAAAACCTTCCTGAGAAGTGGTTTTTTATCCCCATGTAGCAGATGAGGAAACTGAGGCAGACAGAGATGATTTAACTAGCTATGATCAGACAATTAGAAAATAGCTGAGACCAGCCCAGCCCTCTATACATTGTGCCACTTAGAAATCTCATGAATATGCCCAGATACATATATGTGTGTGTGTATACATATGTATCTTTCTGTCCCTGTGTCTACATATATACATATATATACAATATTTATATGTGATATATATGACATGTACATATATAATATCTAATAAAAGTAGTAGCAAAATTGCTTTATTTGTGCCCCTTTAGTACTTCTGCTTTCTTTGGGGGGGGGGTTAAAAATATTTTTATTAATATTCTTTTTCTTACCCACCTACTATCACCCACTAATCTACCAGCACTGTACCTCAAATAGAAGCCTTCCCTTGTCACAGGAACATATAGTCTGTTGTTTAACTTTTTAGAGGCCTCAGTCTACCCTCTATACATAGGAAATATTTTCTCATGTTGACTGCCTCCCTCTGGGGAATACTGGGAAAATTAACAAGTTCATATGGGACTTTGGATGAAGGAAATTAATTCTATTATGCAGAAAGAAAGCAGCTGAGTTATTAACTACTAAAATAGGGCAAAACAAAGTATTTGGGGTGATTAATTCTTTCCTAGACTCACTTAGACTTGCCCTGTCTCCAAAAAAAAAAAAAAAAAAAAAAAAAGGCTTGAGGAGCAAGGGGAAAGCCCAGTCCCAAATTCCTTCGATGGAAATGCCTAGACACAAACACCCACCCACACTTTTAAGTCACCGTTTTAAGAAAACAGTATTTTCATAGGACAGAAGAAAGGGAAAAGGTTGAGGAGTAGAGAAAGGAATCTGGGGAGCAGGAATCAACCAATAGCAAGATAGAAAATGCATCCAGCAAGTCAGAGAAGAGCAGCTCCCCACTGAGCTCTCCAGGGGTGCTTTTGGATGGAGAATGGGGTTCTATGAATAGAGATTCAAAGAGCCAGCCCTTCCAGACTGGACAAAACCTGACTAAAGAGATTATCAGTGGCTGTGATTGTGTATGGGGCTGGTTATTTTACATGGTGCTTCTGATGTCTGTTTCTATTCTACAGATAGAGCTAAAAAGCCCAGCTTTGTTCATAGTGCCTTTTTGGTAGATGGCGGTTGGTAAGGCAAGATTAGAGAAAGAGCAAGGAAGAGAGAGGAGAAAGGGGGCAATACAAAGGCAGAAGACGGAGCCAAAAGCACTTGAGACTTTCATTTTATAGTCATCTCTGTTTTGTGAATGTTAGTCTTTCATCTGGATTGTGTGAGCTCCATGAGGGTAAGAACTTCATCTCAAACTGGCTTATTCAACAAGCATTTAAGTCCCTACTGTGTACTTGTGCTGTTGTATTCAGCACTTGTATGTATTAGGCAATGGCAATATAAAGACTAAAAAAAATTAAAAAGACATTCCTTGCCCTCAACTTTACATTGTTCAGTCAATTAATCGTGTCCAACCGTTCTTGAATCCTGTGGACTATAGAGTTTTCTTGATAAAGATATTGAAGTGGTTTGCCATTTCCTTCTCCAGTGGATTAAGGGGTCGAATTTGAACTCAGGTTACAGGCCCAGCATTCTATCCACTGATTCACCTAGCTGTCCCCTTCCATTCTACTAGAGAAATACAATATGTTCACAAATAAGTATAATACAGGGAACACCGAGGAGAGAGAAAACAGGAACAACTAAGGGAATCTGGGAAAACTTCTCAGAGGAAGCATATCTGAATGAGCCTTGGAGGAAGATGAAGATTCTGAGAATCCAAGAT
This sequence comes from Myrmecobius fasciatus, assembly GCA_023553655.1. Taxonomy (NCBI): domain Eukaryota; kingdom Metazoa; phylum Chordata; class Mammalia; order Dasyuromorphia; family Myrmecobiidae; genus Myrmecobius; species Myrmecobius fasciatus. The sequence goes on along the minus strand of JAJPUD010021678.1, from coordinate 928 downwards.
GAGGAGGAAGGGCACCAGACAGCTGGTGTGAATATCAGAGGCCAGAGCAAAGTGGTACAGTGAGGGATAGTTAGTAGTCTGGTTGGACTGGACTGCCTTGTTGGTGTAAGGAAGTGTAAAATAGTGCAAGACAATTGGGAACTAGATGGGGCAGGACCTTGAATCTCCAGATGAGTTTGTATTTTATCTTATAGACTAATATGCAATTTAGAGCCATGGAAAGCTGCTTAGCAAGGTAGTGCTATGTGCAGAACAGCTTATGCTATCTGCTGAGCAAAAGGATAGATTGGAGGAGTGTTGGAAGCAGGAAGACCAATACCCTTTTTGAATCCATTACACTTGGTACAGAGCTGAGAACACAGTAGGTAAATGCTTACTGGTTTGCCTGACAGCTTATAAGAACACGATTGCCTCTGGTGTTCACAACAGTCCAGTTAAAGGGAAGTGTGGAATCCATAAGTACCTCACTTCCAGACTGGACCATGTGGACAGGGAGCAACTGAGAGTACTGGCAGCAGTTGGATTGAACAGTTCTGAGTGACCCTTGCCATTCCTACTACACACAAGATGAAACAATAGAAGGGGATGGGCTGAGGGTGGAAGTGGGGATGTAGTATGACCAGAATCTTTGAGGAGGATTATAGGAACATAACATCGGACTCTGAATATGAAGGCATGGTTTCTTAGTCCTAGGTATATCACTGAATTGCCATATAATCATGTAACAAATTGCTTAACCACTGTCACGTAGATTATGTCTATGACATAATATGGATATATTATTTATAGTATAGTATTATAAAATACTATAAATATAATACTGTATATAATATAGCATATTATTTATAGTATGTAAATAGTGTATATTTTATAATAAATATATGTATTTCTAATAGGTTAAATAAATAAATAAATAAATTTTTTTTTT
>JAJPUD010021677.1:0-22691 GCA_023553655.1 Myrmecobius fasciatus | reverse complement strand
TGTTATCCCTTCCTTGAAATCTGATGAGATTAAGGTTCAAACAATGTTTGTCTCCCTTCCTTCTTTCCCTCTGCTATAAAGGTCTTTTGTGTTTCTTCATGTAATATAATTTACTCCCACTTTACCTCCTCTTTCCTTTTCTCCCAGTACAATCCTTTTCCCACCCCTTAATTTTTTTATATCATCATATCAAATTCAACTTATACTTATATTCTCTATGTATATCCTTTATAATTAATCTAATAAAAATAATATTCTCAAGAATTACAAGTATCATTTCCCCATGTAAAAATGTAAATGGTTTAACCTTCAAATAATGCATTTTTCTTCCCTATTTACCTTTTTATGCTTCTCTTGAGTCTTGTATTTGAAGACTGAATTTTTGGTTAGTCCTAGTCTTTTCATCAGAAATTATTGAATGTCCCCTATTTCATTGAATGTCCATCTTTTCCTCTGAAAGATTATGCCAATTTTACTAGGTAGTTGATTCTTGGTTGTAGTCTAAGCTCCTTTTGGAATATCATGTTCTGGACCCTTGGATTCTTTAATGTGGAAGCTACTAGGTCCTGGGTAATCCTGTCTGTCCTTCCTCAATATTTGAATCGTTTCTTTCTTGTTGCTTGCAGCATTTTCCTTGACTTGATAATTCTGGAATTTAACTACAATATTCCTTGGAGTTTTTATTTTGGGGTCTCCATCAGGAAGTGCTTGGTGGATTCTTTCAAAGATTATTTTACTCTCTGATCCTAGAACATCAGGGCAGTTTTCCTTGGTGGTTTCTTGAAAGATGTTGTCTGGGCTCTTTTTTAAAATCACAGTTTTCAGATAGTCTAGTAATTTTTAAATGATCTCTTCTAGGTCTATTTTCCAGGTCAATTTTTCCCAGTGAGATAGTTTACATTTTCTTCTATTTTTTTCATTTAAAAAATGTGTTAGCTGCACAAAGTTGTAAGATGAAAAAGGAAAAGAGAAAGAAAACAAAATACAAGCAAACAACAACAAAAAAAATGAAAATACTAAGCTGTGATTCACACTTAGTTCCCATAGCCCTCTCTCTAGATTCAGATGGCTCTCTTCATCACAAGACCACAAGAACTGGCCTGAATCACCTCATTATTGAAGAGAGCCATGTCCATCAGAATTGATCCTCATATAATCTTGTTGTTTCCATGTACAATGATCTCCTGCTTCTGCTCATTTCACTCAGCATCATGTAAGTCTCTCCAGGCCCCTCTGAAATCATCCTGCTGGTTGTTTCTTATAGAACAATAATATTCTATAACATTCATATACCATAACTTATTCAGCCACTCTCCAATTGATGGGCATCCATTCAGTTTCCAGTTTCTAGCCACTACAAAAAGGGCTGCTACAAACATTCTTGCACATGTGGGGCCCTTTCCCTCCTCTAAGATCTCTTCTACACAGTTTGATAGTTTTTTAGGCTTAGTTCCAAATTGCTCTCCAGAATGGTTGAATCAGATTATAGCTCCACCAACAATATATTAGCATTAGCAAAGTGTCCCAGTTTTCCCACCTCTCCACCAACATTTGTTATTATCTTTTCCTGTCATCTTAGCCAATTTTTTCATCTGGCCAATTCTACTTTTAAAGGAGTTGTTTTCTTCAGGGGATTCTGTCCCCATCTACTCCTTCACCCATTTTGCCAATTTTATATTTAAGGAAGAGTTTTCTTTAGTCAATTTTTGTGCTTTCTTTTCCAAGTTATTGATTTTTTTCCCATAATTTTCCTGCATAACTTTTCCTTCTTTTCACAATTTTTCTTCTACCTCTACCTTTCTTGATTTTTAAAATCATTTTTGAGCTCTTCCCAAAAAACCTTTTGAATATGAGACCAATTCATATTTCCCTTTGAGACTTCCCAGTAGGCATTTTGCCATTGCTCTCTTCGGAGTTGCGTTCTGATCTTCTCTGTCACGATAGCAGCTTTTCATAATCAGGCCTCTTTTGTATTTTTTGCTCTGCTTTTCTGGCACAGGGGAGACTGTGGGAGGACAAGGACCTCACCACTGACTTTTTGAGCAGGGTCCAGAGGTGCTGCTAGCTTTCCCACTGTGTTAGGTTGGCCTGGCCTATTCAAGCCTGTTGTGCCTTGGTTCAGGGGCTCACAATTTGGAGTTCCATGTACAAGGAACTGTAAATAAAACCAAAGTAAAGCAAGACTGAAAAAGTGAAAGGAACCAGGCTGGCAAAAGTTTTAGGTGCCAAGCAGAGGAATTATATTTAATCCTGGAAGTAACAGGGAGCCACCAACTGTAGCTCATTGGACAGAGGCATGGTCAGACCCACTTCTTGAGGGTGGGGATGTAGAGAGAGAGACAGAGAGACAGGAGAAAGAACAATAGGGAATCTGACTGAGTGATGTGTGGTGAGGGGCAGGGAAAAGGGAAAACTCAAAGTGGGGAAAACATGTTTTTGCTTAGTGATTTGAGGTGAGGTTCTCATCTGAGATAGGAGAAGGAAGGGTATCAGAGGAGACTTGAGGACAGAAGAGAAGGTTTGGAGAAATGGACAATTGGCTAGGAAAGAACAGAATGGCTGACGATGTAGTAAAGGCACCATTGAGATTGGGAAACTAGTTTGTAGTCGACTCAGGCAGCATGGTTTCATGATTACCTTCAGGTCCATTCAGTAGCACATGAACTAGAGTGAAGGGAAAGCAGATGATGGGAGTCATTCGGGGCTAGGTCCAGTGTCAGTAATCAATAATAGGTCCAGGAGTCAAAGGGTAGAAAATGGTGAAAAGAATAAGTTCATCGGGGGTGGGGGAGAGGCGTTGAACGAAGGGCAGGAGGGGAACATGGCCAGTATGGAGGTGAGAGCCTTGGAAAGAATAAGGGGAAATGGAATGGAGAGTAAAGTGAGGATGAGTAATAAAGTTCTCCAATAAAGGCACAGGAAAAGATGGAATGATAAAAGACCTTTTATACTTGTGAAGTTAATTTTTTTCTTTAAAACCTGAGTATAGGGTTTCAATTTTGTCCCTATTAAATTTCATTTTATTAGATTCATCCCATCATTGTAACTTGTCAGATGCTCCTACAGCGCGCTTGCTGTCCTGCCTAGTTTTGTGCCATCTGCACATTTGAAAGAATGATGGCTCTGTCTTTATCCAAGGCACTGCTGTGAATGAGGCATGGCACAAAGAACCCAATTCGGATGCATTCTATCCAAGCTGGCTTTAAGTCCTTAATGCCTTTTTGTTTTTTCAGATACTCAAAAGAGGAAAATGGCAAAGTGACCCTAAAATAAATTTATGATGACTCTTGACCTTCGAATCACATGAGACCTTTATTCCTTGGAGATAATTGCATTTCCAGTCTCCCAACTGCACACAGTTTCTAGGAGAACATTTGTTGCTGTGATTGTTGAAAAGATGAAGTTGGGGTGGGGGTCTGTGCATGCTGGAGGTGTTGGGAAATCATTAAATCACCAGTTTTCCAAATGTAATCCAGTCGTCTCTTTGTCTTCCATTCAGTCTGTGCCCCAAGTCATTGTTTATCTGCCCCAAGATAAAATAATAACTATGGCTATGAAAATTTAGCATTTATAGAGCCTCTTAACATGGCAAACTGTTTCACAAATATTATCTGATTGGATCCTCACAACAGCCATACAGGAGAGGTGCCATTATCATCCCCATTTTACAAGTGGGGAAACTGAGGGGACATATCCAGAGTCAGCAACTAGTAACTATCTCCGACCAGATTTTATTTCAGGCCTTGACTCCAAGTCCTGCACTCTGTCCACTGTGGTGCCCCTAGCTGCCTAGGTCTCAATTACAGGGAATAAATAGCTCTGCGTTGGTGTGTCATAGCTTGGACCACAGGCATCAGTTCCTCCTGATGGACCGTTAGGCTGATTTCTTGAGAGCTCGTGGGTCTTGTAATAAAAGGCTGATAATGTTCTCTGCCTCGATGCCACAAGTGCTAGGTGATCCTTAAGCCAGAACACCCAGAAGATATTCCCTCTGATGGGGGATTCCTCTTCCACTTGCACTTGACCAAGGGCATTCTTCATGATCATGGCGACCCCAGATTTCCTTGCTGTATACTTCCCTTATACTTTCCCCTATATTCCCTATAGACTTATATACCTATATATCTGTATTCCCTATACTTAATCATCAGAGGGGATTTTCCAAACATTAATTGTCATCATATTTATAAAAGAATCCGGCACAATCGTAACACAGTATGAGAGACTCCTTTTGGAGGAAAGGGCCAAAGGGCTTTTTTTGCTCTTTCATATCAAGTTCTTTTTTTGTAATAAATAAGAAACACGTTGGATTCTTGTATTTTCTTCCTCTTTACAGCAATTGTGTGACTATAAAGTTGTGCTCTACCCTGGAATATCATTGTTGAGAGCTTGCCTTTTCTTGTTTTTATGAAGGATGCCCTGGAGATGTGCTACGGTCCTTGTAAACATCCTATAAAGATGTGAGTGATCATAAAGGTCTTCATGACTGCTGTCCATTCACCACATTGTCCAAGTTCAGTGGCAGAATGCGGGGGAGACACAAGCAGGCAAGAACGTACTTCCAGTTCTGACCCACATGCAAACAGAGACAGGGGACGGGCTCTGAAGGAAATGGGACACTCGGGGAGCAGGAGAGCAGGGAGCTTTGTGAAAAGAGCCTGGGGGAGCTGAGAGACAGACTGAAGACTGCCTGGGTTCCCATGAGATGTACAGAGATGTGAGGGAGGCTTCTGGCTTGTGAGATTGCTCTTTGGGGGAGGATCTGACAGAGAATAGGAACGTTGACTAGGATGCACCAGTAAAAAGGGAGGAGGCACATCAGGGGGGTCAGAGATAGAATCACTGAAGGATTGTTACCATTATCTGTTTTATGTCCTAGGTCATGATGTAATAGGAATTGGGGGATCCAATATATTAGGAATTGGGGGATCCAACAAGCGTTGTTTTCCATGCCCCTGAAGCAGCTGGGTGCTAATCTTTAATGTGCTAGTGAATGTTAAACAACCAGCTCTTTAAAAGAAAAAAAGAAACACTTTTAAGTTTAATACACATTATAAACATTTTCTCTATCATTCTCTTAAGTCTAAGCAATCAATAAATTAATAAATTAATTCTTGCTTTATACCATGACATGGTGCACCATGACAACATGATAACATGGAGCATGTTTGAGCACTTCAAACATGAGTTTGAGCTCACACTGAAAATTTAAAAAGCAGTTTCTCATGATCTTTTCAGAGCTGGCTTCAGGACAGCCCTGTTTGGAGTCACAGGATATGGGTCTGATTCTTCCTCAGGCCAGTCAAGGAGGTAAGCCCAGAACTAGAACATTCCCAACTAAAGACAACTGGAAACACTTCCAAGCCTGCTGCTGTCCACATCTGGCGCCCTTCCACTATCCATGGCTGCCTTGTTATTTATTTGTCAGATTTGATTCTGTACATTTTAAAGATCAATGGTACCAGATCTCCTCCAGGGGTAACATGAACCCAGCACCTGCCTCTTTGGCTCTGGGTGTTGCTTCCCAGGGAAGTGCCCTTTTATTCTGAAGCCTTTGTTCTTAATTTTGTTTCCATGGCAACTGGACTTTTCTTCCTGAGCTCTTCTCATAATTCCAGTTTAAAAAAAAAAACACCTTTTAGCACTTTTAACATTGAAACGCATGTGTTTTCCATTTCAGTCTCTGATCCCAAGTGGAAAAGCTGCCCAGATCACAGCAGTTTTCCAGAGCTTTTCCCCCTTCATGTCAAAGGGAGTTTGTGAGACTGCCCCAAAGTGGAAAGTTGGGAAATAGCCTGATTGCTCAACACTAAGACTCAGGAGGTTGTTCTTGAGATGGGGAGGCACTCAGGGCCTAATTATCCATTTACCGTGTCGTATTTAAAAGCACCTACTTTGTGCCAGGTTCAAACAAGCACCAACTAGTCCCTGTCCTCAAGGGGCTTGCATTCTGTGGACTGTTCAGAGATAAATGTGGAGAGCCCTAATGGGCATGCCCATGGTGGGGCTGCCAAGATCCCTGCAAGATTTCTTATTGATTGTTAGAAAGATTGCTGACAATGATTGGTGTGCATCAGAGAGAGACTGCTGCCTTCCTTGGGAGATTCAGGACAGCAGAATCCTGAACCTCTTCAAAGATCTTGGTTCAGACATCCAGAAACTCTTTTGGGCAATAAGAAAATTACTAGCAACACCCATTTGCAAAAGATGGCATTGTTAGGTGTGCAGAAAGCACTTCCAGTAGAGAAGGAATGATTGCATTCATTCATTCACTCAGCAGGGCAAGGGGCTGGGCATTAAAAAACCCCAAACTGTTTTCTATGAACTTGTATTTCAGTTCAATGAAATACTATGTTTGCAAATAAATAAAAATAAGATAAGTGCAAAATCTCTCCATCAAAATTAGCTGTGAGATTTGGGGCAATTCACTATAGGAGGAAGAAGTTGGATCATGCCAGAATATTTTGCAGCCTCATCACGGGCATCCAAAGGCTCTGTTGGGGGATGGTAGTGTCAGGCTTCTGGCGGTGGCTCAGTGGGAGCCCATTGTACAAGGACTGAGCTGGTCATGGCAAACAAGAGGAGGTAACAGAAAGCAGGTGAAGGACAAAGTGCGCTGAACAGCTGAAGGATGTTATGCTCCCTCAACTGGTAAAGATTCTGTTATTTTCTCCATTTTCTCAGTTTGTTCACTGGTGCTTAGATAGAGACAGTCCGGGGGCAAGTGGCTCATTTGGAGCGTCCTTTTTGATTTGGGGCTCAATGGCCTCTTGTACAGGTGAACAAAGCATCTGCCTTTTGAAATGGTGGAAAGCAGGAGAGTGCCAGCTCTGCACCAGCAGTTCCAGCAGTCATAGCTCCAGGAGGATGTGTCTTACAACCTCCTTTTCTTCCTCCTTCTCTTCCTCCTCTTTCTTCTCCTCCTTTTCTCCTCCTTTTGTATTTTGAGAGCATTTGGTACAGCAAAATCTGACACAAATTGATCCGAGGGTATAAGGAACCAAGTCAGGAGATTGTAGACAACACAATCCAGCACATGGATCTGATTCCAGGGTGACTTAAGGGTGGGCTATCGAAGTGAGTTTGTGATCTGTATTTGTGGTATAGGGATTTGTCAATACTAACTACTGCTGAAATTCTGGCTCCTAGGACATGTCAGGCTGTGTATTCAGTAAGTGCTAAATTCGTGCAGACTGCAGTGATGCATTGCACAATGTCTACCTTTTTCTTGTATAATTTTCATTGATCACAAAGCCTGGGCTCTCCAAGGACAAATAACCTTTCGATAATCCTTCATAATGAAAACCTGAATTCATTCAATTAATCAATAAACATTTATTGAGCGCTTACCCAGCAACCTGGGGAGCCCAAACCAGACACACTCAGATGGCAGAGCATCTGCAGAGATTGGTACCCAAATGAATACAGAATGATTTTAACAGGGGCTGGAGGGGAAGTCCCAGAAGGCTCATGTAGAAGTGTGCTTCAGGTGAGTCTTAAAGGAAACTGAGGATCTCAAGAGACGGAGGTGAGGGGAGGAGAACATTCCAGGCAGGAGCCCCGGCCTGCATAAAGGCATTGAGGTGAGCAATGGGATGCCACGGGCGAGGACCGGAACAAGGCCAGTTGGGCCCAGACAGGCCGTGGCAGCTGGACCAAGAAGAAGGCTGAAAAAGCTCTTTTTGCACAGAATTGGGAAGAGCAATGGCAAGGTCACTCAACAGGTTGGGGTCTGAGCTCAGCATTCACCAAATGGTCTTTTCCAGAATTGTAAACGATCCAGTGATTGGAAATGCAATGGCTGCCCTTGCTGTCCCATCTTCTTCCTCCCCACTACTTTACACGGACCCCTTGGAAACTTCTTGTACTCCTAGAAAAAGGGGATCAGAGCAAGACACGCGTTTAACACAAGCTGACTGTAGAGCTGGGAAGCACCTTTGGAGGCTTGGGAAGTGTTTGAGGGAGAGGATTGGGGGAGAAATAGAGAAGGTCAAGTTCAGAGGCTCGGGGTCTCCCTAGCCCAGTGTGAGCCTCCTTCAGCAGTGATCAGATGGGTGAGAAGCTGTTTGCTCTGGCCCTGAGAGGGCGGGGCCCTTCTCTGCTCCGGGCCCCTTGTTTTCTTTCCAGGGGAGATGGTTTCTGAGACCCGGACCCTTAAAGATTGGACCAAAGGCTCTCTAGTCGGCTTTTGTTTGCAGAGACCATGAGCAGTTTGGTCGCAGCGCCCGCCGCCTTCCTGTGAGTTAGAGCCCATTACTGTGTGTCTGCGGGGAGCTGGGGATCGTTCCTCCCCGGGAAGCCTCGGAGACAATGGCGTCCGCCGCCTTGCAACCCTGCAGGGACCTTGGGCTTCCCCCCCCCCCCATGTAATTAATCTAATTGGCCGCCGTGAGTTTCCCGGGTTGTGTGCAACAGCAGCCGCTTGTGATTTTGTTGGCTTGGACACTTTGTAACCAGACAGCCGGACCCTTTCCAGATTCACTTTCGCCGTCTCTGTCTGAGTCTGTCCTCTCTCTCCTTCTGTCTCTCTGTTTGTCTCTCTGTCTCTGTCTCTGTGTGTGTGTCTGCCCCCCCGAATCTGTCTCTCTCTGTTTCTCTTTGTCTCTCTCTGTCTCTCTCTTTCTGTTTCTCTGTCTCTCTCTGTGTCTCTGTCTCTGTCTCTGTGTCTCTGTGTCTGTCTCTCTCCTGTCTCTCTCTCTCTTTGTCTTTCTCTGTGTCTGTGTCTCTGCCTCTCACACTTACACACACTCACATACAACACACTTTCTTTGCTTCTTAAGTCCCTGTAGTACAGTTTTACATCGCTCCCCAGTGTTTTTTATTCTCTGTGCTGCTCTGTCTCCCCAGAGCCCCTTCCCCTTTTGACCTTCACCCTCAGTTGTGGATCGAGCTCACCCAGGGCTCTCTGAGAACCTCAGATTTTTTCACCTTTCTTTTCCATTGCCTCTGATTGGGTGCCAATACAGAGACAGAGACACACAGAGACAGAGAGACACACAGACAGATACACAGACACAAAGACATAGAGAGCCCAAAGGATCCTAGATGTAGAATAGGGAGAGACCTTCGGTATCTTCTAGTCCGACCCTTTCACTGTAAAGGGGAAGCCTGGAGAAGGAGCCATGCATTCAGTCAGTGGCAGTCATCATTTGAACCCAGGTCCTTGACCTCCTGGACCGCTGGCTGTTCTGCCTCCCGGCATTTTGCCAGACCCCCCTCAGGGGATGGAGCAGAAGAGTTTTTCACTGCCCTGAGCCTGTGACAGGGAGGAATGAGCCCCCCATCAAAGGGATGGGGCCACTTGGTGGCCCAGTTTTTAACTCCGAGCGTTCGGTTTCTAATGAGCTGGCACAGAACCCCCTCCCGGTCCCGACGCTGGCGCTGAAGATCTGCTCCAGCTGGTCCGCTGTTGGACCTTTACTGGTTCCCCCGAGAGTTCCCAGAATGGCAAGAAAAGTCTCTACTCCCATGTGCTTTTCTGGCGTTTTGCCCATGGCTGGTTGGCAGGTAGTGGGCAAAGCACTGATCCCTGTCAGTGCCTTCCCTGGCCGCCCTGGAGAGGCTGAGAGTGAGCTTGCAGCACAGACGCCCCAGGTACCGCCAAGTTTTCTGATGGGACCCCGTGGCCTCCCAGCAACCAGAGAGCATGGGGCGGGGTGTGAGGCTGGGGGGGGCATCTCATCAGAGGCCCCAAGAAGAGCTCCTGTGGTTCCTCCTGTGACCAGGCAGCAATAGCCACTGTTCTTTCAGGTTCGCCATGGTCCGGAGCTCTGAGCTGGGGGGAGTGGGACACCTCCTGCCAGGAGCCGGCCACTCCCCAAAGCAAAGCGCTGGGATGTAGGAGAGGACTCAAGTTTGGCTCACTGACGATGAGCTCTGACACCCTCTCCATTCATCAGGTGGGGCTCAGGAGCCTTTGGAGGGTAGGTGGGCTGTGGGTGTCAAGACCACCCTTGCAGGTCTGTTTTTTCTGCACTCTCATATATGTCACACACTGTCATCTCGGGAGGCTTGTGGACAAGGGACAAAGCTGTGACCCAGAGCCCCAGATCGTCTGGTTAGGGATCCTCGCTGGCTCTCGCTGACTGATGAGCGAGCTGAGCCTGGAGGGGAGGAGCAGGACTCGTGGCCAGTCCTGCATTCGGACTCGTGATCACTCCCAGCAGGGCTTCCTCCAAAGCATCACTCCAGTGAGCCAGCATCCCCCATGGTCACCCCGCAGTCCCCGGTCCTGAGACTCAGCTGGTCGTAGCAGGGTCCGAGGCAGCAGAAAGCGGCCCACAAAGGCAGTGGCTTTGGCTTTCCTGGCTCGTGCTTTGAATCCACTGACATCACATCCCGCTCTCATGACGTCCAGAGAATCTTTCTAATGAGAGTCCCTGGGATGTAATCCTGGCTGATTACAAAAGACCCTGCTCCTAGATGCCCCTGGTGAGCCGGTTTTATGAATCACCGCTCTCATTATCCCATGCAGGCTTCTTGGGGGTGACTGAGCCTGAGCAGCGAAAGCTCCTGCCTCCCAGACTGGACGTGACCAGGGGGTTGGACGCTGCCGGGCTCAGGAGCTAGGAGGCTGGCCCTGGGAGGAACGGTTCAAATCCCAGCCTCTCACTGTGTGGCCTTTTACAAGCCACGCGACCTCCCTGAGCGTCAAATGGAGATAATAGCATCCACCTCACAGGTTGTTGGAGGAACAAACGCCTCCTAAAGCTTAGAGAAGTGGAAAGCTAAAACCATGGCAGCCGGTCTGGTTATTGAGAGCAGGAAGTGGGTCTGGTCTCTGCTCTGAGGGGCTCACTGTGCCTTTCAGTCCAGAGAATGGCCCGTGTCCTGGGCACTGGCCCTTCTCATGCCAGCCCCTGCCATCTTTGGTGGCTCGAGTAAGGACTAAGGAAAAGTCCCTCTAGGAGTATCATTCACGACCATCCAGAGCTCCAGGAGTAGAAAGCAGCCAAGGCTGGCAAGGTGTCGAGGTGTGCCCCAGACACGTGGCCCTTTTCTGGCAACCAGCTGCCATCACTGTTCCTTATTTCTCTGACCAGCACAGAGTGACTTCCAAGGGCCTCTGAGCCCCTGCTGTCCATTTTTGGGGCAGCCAGCAACTTTGGCTTCCTCCTTGTCAGGAAGCGCCTCAGAGCTGTTGTTTAGGTCCTGTGGGACCTTGTCCCTTTCCTTCCCTCTCTGCAAACCCCTCCTCTTACTAAGGAGAAAACAGAGGCCCAGGAAAGAGAAAACAGGGTCACCCAACTGCTAGGTTAGGGAGATGAACATCTCAAAGGTGAGTGGCAGTAGGGTGGAGAACAGCGCGAGATACTTCTTCCCAGACAAGGGAAGCAGGGATGGGGATGAACTAGACGCCCTGTGCAAACAGAGGGAAGGCGGCTTCGCCGGGATGATCCTCATCCTGTGGTTTCCCCTATTCCCTGATAAACTCACCCCCCCCCATGAATTTGGATTTTTCCATGATGTCTTTGTTGAAAAGGGAGGTCTCACACCTCTCTATTTATAGAACAAATAGGAAGAGCTGCAATCTTCAGACTCCTGTCAGCCACTTGTGACACAGTAATGATGCTTATTGGTGTATACATATGGATGTGTATGTGTGCATATACATATATGTGTGAGATATAGATAGATGATAGGTAGATGATAGATGATAAATAGATGATAGATACACAGATGATAGATACATAAATAAATGATAGAGAGATGATAGAAAGATAGATGATAGAGAGATAGAGATAGATGATAGATGAGAGATGGTAGCTAGGATGATAGATAAACAAACAGATAGATAAATAGATATAGACAGACATTCAAAGGAACTCTGGGACAAAAAACTTTTTGTTCTTCAAAGAGCCCCCCCCCCAAAAAAAAAAACAACAAACGTTTCTTTGAATCTCAGTGCTTGGAAGTTATAGAAACGGCTCTTAAGCCCTTTGGTGATAGGCTCACCCATCCTAGCTGTTGTGAGGGACATGGATTCATAGGGAAATAACCAGTAGTCAGGTCCCAAAGGCTGCTGTTCCAGGCTGGTCTCAGAAGTGTGTGAAGCTCTTCTTCAAAGTTGGAGCAAGAGTGATTCTCAGAGGTCCTCACCAGCTAAACCACAGGTCTGCCGAGATGGTGACATCTTGGACCACAAAAATTGTCTACACTGACTCTTGAGGAGGACATGGCTGTCTTGTCTGGCTCAGGTTTAATTTTTCATTATATATGTATATATATATGTGTGTGTGTGTACACATATATACATGTATGTATATGTATGTATGCATGTGTCTCAGAAGTCTAAAACTTTTCTCTTAGAAGAAACATGGTTGTTTGTACATTGCTCTGATATGGCTGGTGTTTTCTCAAGTTCTCAAAACTCAGTGGTTAGGGCTAGGAAGAAGGCAAGGGCTCTTTGGATCCATGTCAACCAGGAACCTCCTTGTGTTTGGGGTCCTACTGAATCCAGAAAGATGATCTCTTGTTCTTAAACTAAGAAGGAAACAAATCCTGCCTTCTCGGGGTCTCCAGGAGAAAAGTGACTGCACAATTAGGGCCCCAGAGTTCTGGCTTATTCTCTACAAACTCCCCAACCCTGCATTGCGTGACAGACTCTGAAGGAGTCACACATGATTGAGAGGTTGGAAAACCCACCATGTCTGAGCTTGGACTGGGTCACCGACTGCATTTGACCATTTTCTGGGGCCTTGCCAGCCAAATCAACCATGAGATGCAGCATTGACTGAATGTAAGATGAAGCGTTTGCTAAATTTTTACGACGAAATACAGATGCAGAGAGCTCCTCTGGGAGCTTCCATTCTAATGGGAGTGATGGCCATGGGAAGGGTTATTGGACTGGGAAGGCACGGGGATGAATACATCCGGGTCATAGGGCATTTGCTTTTCCTCCTTTCCAGGAATAGTGGGTAGTGACTTAATTTGTGCCCCAGAGGTTGAGGTTGGAGGGTGAAGGCAGCCTCATGGCACAGAGATGGTCACAGGGAGTCTGGTGGGGTGGGGTGGGGTTCATTATCGCCCACCTAGCAGGAGCACAAGGGCCCAGGGCAGGAGCTGGAAAGCCTGGTTTCAGTCAAGGATATTGAAGAGTTAAGTGCCCTCCACCAAGACAAGGATGGTGTTGAGCATCTGGAGACACTGGTTGTTCTAGGGGCTTAACTATGGAGCTTCAGAATGGGTCATTGTCCTGGAGGACTGGGGTCTGTGACATTTAAAAAGGCGCTATTGTCTGCCTTCAGGCCAGCTGCTGACAAGAGAGAGAGCTCACCGGTGGTCCCGCAGCTGGACCTCGGGAGGCACTGGCCTCCGTTGGCCACAGTCCCGGGAATCAGTCATTTTCTGCTTTGTCTGTAGTCAGGATCAACCCAGTGCAAAGCTGCCCAACTGGAGAGTGGGGACCCGAGTCCTGGTGTTGCTTAGTTTTCTTCTCAATTGTTGGCTGAGTTAGTGGGAGCAGGAAGGCGCCGGGGAAGCCCAGTTCAGAAGGGGTGTTCTCAGAGGCTCCCAGTCTCATAGAGCGAGAGCTGGCAAGGGACCTCAGCGGCCATGTGATCCAAGCCCCTCATTTTACTGATGAGAAAACAGCTCCGGGAAGGGATTTGTTCAGCATCGAGAAAATGATGGAGCTCAAGGCAATCTTAGGAGCACTTCCTCGACAACTCAGGGAATAGAATGGTGTTTACAGTGAGAACATAGCACGTGATTATCCGCTGGATTCAGGGAAATAAAATCACACAATCGTGGAATGGTCAGTCTAACTCACACAGAAAAGGAATCCCAACCAGAACTTGTGTGACAAGGGGCTGTCAAGCCCTCTTGCATCCCCACTGAATCTTCTCTGGGTTAAGCTGCCCACTTCCTTCAATTGGTGGTCATATGCTCTGGAGTAAAGGCCCCTCACCATCCTGGTCTCCTGCCCACCCTCTCCATATCCTCCTACACACACTCACAAGTTTGTCAAAGTCCTTTTAAAACCCCAGTCCCAGATCTCGACATAAGGCTCCACTCGAGATCTAAAGAGGGCAAAGGCCAGTGGATGACCACTTCCTTATTCATGGCAACCCAACATCAAATCAGCATTTTTGGTGGCCATATCCCATGGGTGTAAATTCAGATGGTTCAGACGGAGCTTGCAGGCCATTTGCTTTATCAGAACAACTAGTATTTCTCTAAGTCTCCCCTCTCCCAGTTTTTTAGTCCAACTTGTAACTTCATTGGAACTCCCAAGGTAGAAACTTCTTAGCCACAGGTTGGTGACTGATATTCTTAGAGAGTGTTTGGTGCACTGAGATGCTGAGGGACTTGCCCAGGACTACCCAATGAGCTTAGGTCAGAAATAGGACCCGAACTCAGCTCTTCTTGATTCTGGGACCAATTTTCTATCCACTCTGACGATTGCCTCTCACCTAGAGATTTCATTGAGCGATTTCATTTGATACTCACAACTTGAAAGGGCTAAATGAGCATAAAAGGACTTCAGCCTGAAAAGGGGGAGTGGTAAAAATAGCATGCTGGCTTTTTACACAGTACCCAGACCTGAGTTCAAATACTGACTAATAGTACTGTCAGTTCCTGGGCAGATCTCTGAAGCCCTCAGGGCCCCCAAACCACTGGATAGAATCCACAAAATGTCATGTGCAGACAGAAACATCTGGAGGACCTCACCACGCACAGGAGATCCCACTTGGATCTGGCTCTGCCGTGGCCCTACATTTGGAGCTGCATCGTCTTGTCTCACTTGATGTTTACTAACAGAACATCATCGAACAGGGGTAGTTTTTTTGGTCTGTGTTCTGGGGAATCTTGAAGACTCTTGATGTCTTGATGAGAGACACTTTATTGTGCAGAGCATCTTGTTCCATGCAATTAAGTGTTCTTTTGCAGTAAATAAACAGTAAATATAATGATGCTTACGTTCTTCCCCTCTTTGGGTTAATTATGAAATGGTAAAGATGGGGTTTGTTGTTGAATATTTCTTTGAAAGCCTGATCTTGCCCAGTGCTTTCCTTGAGGATGCCCCCACTTTACAACCAGAGGACTATAGGGATCTCCCCTAGAAGGGTTTTGTCTCGATTGGTACTTACTGAGATTTTCTCATTCATCTCTTTTGATATTAATAAGGCCCAAACTTCTTTTTTTTATACTCTGCAGCTGGGTGATCACGAGGAAAGAGAGCCCTGGGCCCAAAGATCTGAGAATAACTCTGGCCTGATACTTACTCAGATACATGGGACCATGGCAGGTTGTTAAACCTCTCCTTGCCTCAGTTTCTTCAGCTCTGCCATAGGGATAATAATAGCATCTTCCCCCACAAGGTTGTGGTGAGGATCAAATGAGATATTTGCATACTTTGCAAACCTTACAATGCTCTATAAATGTGAGCTATGGCTATTAGTTTACAGGTTTTAGTACCAATTAAGCTGGTAATATTCTACTAAGAGCAGAATTATTTTATTGAATAAGACAAAACAAGAGACAAATTCATCTGTAGGAACAGAGTTCAAGAATCCTAAGGGGAATAATGGGGGATAAAGGAATACCCACACCCAGATTTCAAACTATAATGTGAATCATCACATGGTTACAGGTTAAAAAAAGAAAGTTCTTTTTTTTTTGTTCTGATTCTTCTTTTGCAACATGACTAATGTTTAATATGATTGTACGCGTATAACCTGTATCAGATTGCTTACCATCTTGAACAAAGGTGAGAGGAGGAAAGGAAGGAGAAAAAATTTGGAACTCAAAATCCTATTAAAGTAAGTGTTGAAAACTGAAAAAAAATTATATGCTTAAATTTTTTTTTTAAAAAAAGAAAGATTGATCAGTGAAACAGACTAGATAAGCAAGATGCAGAAGTGATCAAACTTTGTGACAGTGTTCAGGAAAAGTTAAGAACACAAACTACTAAAGAGGGTAAGGGCCTTATTTACTAGGCAAAATTGAAATCAGTTTGGCAGAAATTAGGTTTGGACCAACAACTCACACTACATTCTGCAATAAACTCCAAATGGATTCATGTCCTAACTGGTCCCGTCATTTAAAAAAAAAATTGGAGGAGTCACTTTTTGTAATCATGCGTAGGGGAGAATTCTTAAATAAGGATAAAAGGAATTATAAAAGACAAAATAGACTTTCAATTACATAACATTAAAAAGCTTTTTTCTTGAAAAATCAATGTTTCTGAAATCAAAAGAAGCAGCTTCATGGTTCAGTGGCACTAGGCCTGGAGGCAGGAAGACTGAATTCAAATCTGGCCTCAGACACCCCCTAGCAATGCAATTCTGGGCAAGTCAATCCCCTGGAGATAGAAATAGGACCAGGAAAAAGTCCAGGACTTTTGCCAAGGAAACCCCCTGGACAACATTGATGTGTGATGGTCCATGGGGTCACAAAGAGTCAGAAGTGAAGCTATTGATTGAGGAAAAGTCTTTCCAATAAATATATCTCTGTTAAAAATCTGAGGTGCAAGATTGGGGATTGACATATCCAACTAAGATCATTCTGCAGCAGCCAGGTATATTTTAAAGCATGTTTTACAGGCAAAAGAATATTTTCCAAATTTCCAAATCCAATATTTCCAAAAGAATAGTTATAATGACAGACAGCATTCAAATGATGTTTTAAAGTTTGCACCACTTCCAATTGTTCACTGAAGAAAGCCATATACACCCAGAGAGAGGGATGTGAAATGTGGACCACAACATCACATTTTCATGCTCTCTGTTGTTGTTTGCTTGCATTGGGTTTCCTTTCTCTGATTTTTTTTTCTTGTAGATACAATTTTTCTTGCACAACAATGATAAGTGTGGAAATATGCATACATATATTCAATTTGTCAAGTATTTTAACATAATTATCATGTAGTGGATATCCTGCCATCTAGGGGAGGGGTGGGGAGTAGGGGGGAAAAATTTGTTACAGAAAGCTTTGCAAGGGTTAATGTTGAAGAATTACCCATACATATGTTTTGCAAATAAAATAAAAATAAAAAAGTTTGCAAAGTACTTGACATCTGTTTTCTCATGCAAGCTGTAAACAATTTTGTAAAAACAGTGTTCCAAGTTATTACTAATAAAAGATGCACAAGGTAAAGCACTGCTGGGGTCTCATCTGGTTCCCATCAGATTGGTAAAGAGAGCAAAAGACAAAAAGTTGTAATTATGGGGAGAACTAGGAGAACTCAGACAGGCACATTAACACACTGTAATTAGAGTTGTGAAGGAGTCCGGTATTCTGGGAAATGATAAGAAAGTACTAAAAAAAAATCATTGAACTCTACATAACCTTGCATCAGGAGGTCCCACCACTGAGCATCAATCCCGGAGAGGTCAAAAATGAGAACAGGTTAATTTACCAAACGATTTCCTGGAATACAGTTTGGTAGAAGCAGAGTGGATAACCATGGATTGGGGGGAAAGTAATCAAATTGCACAGGGGTGTAACGGAATACTATTATGCTTAAGAAAATAGAATATTATTATGGAGAAATCAGAGAAACTCAGCGAAAACTTATGTGTGCTGATTGATGGGAAACTGCACAATAGCATGTGGAAACATGAAGTAACAGGTGAGGAGCTAAGGAAAACAATGGTCTCAATTAGCTAACGTCTATATTGCACTTATTCTTGAATTATGAATATATACTTATTCAAGTATATATATTGTCTATATTGCACTTATTATATGCCAGGCATTGTACTAAGTGCTTTACAAATACTCTCTTTTGGGTCTCACAACAACACTGGGATTTTGCAGATGAGGAAACTGAGGCAAACGGGGTTAAGTGATTTGCTCAGGGTCTGACGCTGGATTTGAATTCAGGTCTTCCTCACTCCAGATCTGATGCTCTATCCGCTAGTAACTCATTGTGATGTCAGAAGAGTGAGAGGGAACAACGACAATGGCTGGCTGGTATTTAGAGAGAGTTTTAAGACTTGCAAAACTCCGGGCATGTATTTCCCTTAATCTGCACTGGGAGGGAGCTGCTGTTATTATCCCATTTCACAGATGAGGAAACTGAGGCATGGAAAGGTGGGGGAAAGTCTTCCCCCCCCCCTTGCCCTCCCACGCGAGTTAATGTCGGTCTTCTCTTTCTCCAGGTCAGCAAGGCCGAGCGGGAGAAAAACCAGGAAATCCGGCAGGTGAAAGAGCACGAGCAGCACAAAAACACGGTGTTCGTGACGGAGCTCAAAGCCAAGCTCCACGAGGAGAAGATGAAGGAGCTCCAGGCCGTGCGCGAGGCGCTCCTGAGGCAGCACGAGACCGAGCTGCTGCGCGTCATCCGGATCAAGGACAACGAGAACCAGCGGCTCCAGGCGCTGCTCAGCGCGCTCCGCGACAGCGCCCCGGACAAGGTCAAGACCGTGCTCATCTCTGAAGCGCGCGAGGAGGCCAAGAAGGGCTTTGAGTTCGAGAAGATCAAGATGCAGCAAGAGATCTCCGAGCTCAAGGGGGCCAAGAAGCAAGTGGAAGAAGCCTTGACCATGGTCATCCAGGCCGACAAGATCAAGGCCGCCGAGATCCGGAGCGTGTACCACCTTCACCAGGAGGAAATCTCCCGCATCAAGAGAGAGTGTGAGAGGGAGATCCGCAGGCTGGTAGGTGGGGGGCTCCGGGCTCCTCTCGTTGGGCCCTTCTCCCGGGGTCCTTCCTCTAGCTCTCTCGGCTTTGTGCACCTAACATGGGGCGAGATGTGGTCAGAAAAGGGGGGGGGAGGTCCTGCAGTGAGGAAAAGTCAGGTCTGCCAGAGCTCCGGCAGGGCCTTGGTGGCGTAGAAATGTCCCAAACTTGGGGTGACTTTCTCCCTTCCCAAGTGTGGGCCCCACACTCCCGCCGCCAGATTTGTCTAACTCCATTTCTGGTTTGAGTAGTATGGGAGTCTGCAACCCCGGTACTTCCCGGCAAAGTCTTTCTGCCATAAAAGCAAAGGGCGGCAGAGAAAGTCGGAAATGCATCCTATTTCTTAGAACCTGGCTCTGTCTGCAGATGAGGGATGTTGAATGTCCCAGGGAGTCCCACTTGGGCAAACTCGCAAACTTGGATATTTTCAGTTCAATTCAAGTCTGCGATTGAACCTCTCCTTAAAACTAAATATAGGATGAATTAAAACATATTGAAGTGACGGTATTTGCCATCCCTCTGCATTTGATTATTATTATTGCCCACTCTTGTCTTGTGGTTTATTGTTATGAGTGAAGGATTCGTACAGTGCACTAAGAACTTAGTAGATATTTGGGGAAATGGTGGCAGAAAAGGTGTTGGATTATTGCATAATCTCACATTGCTTTCCCAAATGGTTGTGCCATTTTACAGCAGCGTATCAGTGTGCTTTTCATTCTACAGTCCTTCCAGCATTGACCATTGTCATCTTTTTTCCTCTTTGTCCACTTTCAAAAAGAAACCTCAGGATTGTTATTTTGTTGTTAGTGATTTGAAACTTTTTTTATGTGATTGTGAATATTTTGCAATAATTCTTTTGAGAACTGTATGGACAAACAGCTCATACATGCTGTTATCATTTATCTACTGACCAATGGCTATTAGTCATACATGTATTTATTAATTTTTTGTATATCTTAGAACCAAATCCACAGCAGACAAATTTGATAAAAGATTGTTTTTCTCATTCAACCACTTCTTATCCCAGATGCATTCAGTTAGTCTGTGTAGAAGAATTTCCCTTTCAGGTAGTTAAAGTCATTTATTTTATCTCTTGTGATTGATTGTCTCTTGTTGGGATAAGAATAGTCAAAGTACTTGAAGCTAAGTGCAGCAGTGGAAAGAGCTATGGGACTGGAGTCAGAAGGACTTTAGTTCAAATCTAGTCTCAGACATGTAGTGTGACCCTGGCCAAGCCATTCAACCTTTGCTGCCTCAGTTTCTTCATCTGTAAAATGGAATTCTTAATAGCATCTACTCCCCTAGGGTTGTTATGAAGGTTAAATAAGGTTGCATCTGTAAAGTGCTTAGTACAGTACCGGGCTCATAGTAAGTGCTATATAAATATTAGCTTTGTTTATTAAGTAGTAGCAGTAGTAATAGTGGCAGTGGCAGCAGCAGCAGCAGCAGCAGTAATAGCAGTGGTAGTATTAAGTAATAGCAGCAGCAGCAGCAGTAGCTTTGGTAATAGTAGTGATAGAAGTCATAGTCATAGTAGCAGCAGCAGTAATAGTGGCAGCAGCAGGAGCAATAGGAATAGAGGTCATAGTCATAGCAACAGTAGCAGTAATAGCAGCAGCAGCAGCAGCAGTAATGACAGTAGCTGTAATACAGGTCATAGCCACAGCAGCAGCAGCAGCAGCAGCAGCAGCAGCAGGGGGACTGGGTCTCTGAATCCAGATGTGAGGTCAGACAGTCCTGACTCTGAGTCCCACTCGTTACCCACAGTTCCCCCTAGTGGCCACACTGGGAACAGCTTCTAAATGCTCCAGATGCATTGGTGGCTTGCCTCCCTAAGAACAGATCTGGAGGCTCAGTGCCCACCAGCTGGGCCCCCGCAAAGCCAGCCTGGGTCTCCTGAGTTCCTGCCTTCAAGACTGTGATCTGAGCGACTCTTTTGAGCTGGCGTGGCTGGGAGAGAGGGTAGAATTTAGTCAGAAGACCAAACCCTTCACTTACTGTGTGATCTTGGGCAGTTCATTTCACTTCTCTGAGACTTTGTTTTTTCACCTGTACAATGGGGCTCCTACCTATCACAAGGTAGACATGAGGAAAAAATTCTGTAAATCTTACGGTGATTTTTAAAATGACAATAGTGGGCAGCTGGGTGGGGCAGTGGATAGAGTACCAGCTCTAAGTCAGGAGGACCTGAGTTCGAATCTGCACTCAGACACTTAATACTTTCTGGCTGTGTGACCCTGGGTAAGTCACTTGACCCCAATTGCCTCAACAAAAAAAATGACAATAGTGAGCTATGATTGTTGTATGGATAAAGACAATTTTAGCCCAGAGAGGGAGATGTTTTGAACGTGTCACATACTTAGCCTCTGGCCCAGTTCCAATCCACCCCAGTTCAAATTTTTGCCCTGTCTAGGATGTTCTCCTTCCTGAAGCTTTCCATGCCTTCTGAATCCAAAGCAAAGCTCTGGGCTTGTGGGATCGAGATTCAGCACTGGGACTGAAGGCTATTTTGGCACGAGCCCTCCTCCCTTCCCCCTCCTCCGCCCATGCTTTCACCAGAGACTTCAGAACTTGGCTGTGTCTGGCTCCTCACAAAGAAGAGTGGGAAGGATCCTTAGCCCCTCTGCTAACACTCGGGCTAAAAATGCATCCTACGTGGGACTTTATTTTCACCCAACAGAAAAAGCACAAAGTGTCACAGATTTGGAGCAGGAGGGGGCTGTTGAGACTATTTAATGCAAGTTGCTCACTTTGTAGATGAGGAAATCAAGACTTAAAGAGAAGGAGCAAAGCTCCGGGGTAAACACCAGTTTCCCCATTCCAGATCTAGCCTCTTTCCTCCTGGTCCCCCTCTCAATTTCCTAGGCAGTCGGGACCACTCTTTCCTCTCTCCTGAGCCTGTGATGCCCTCTGGGACTTGTATAGTTTTTGCTCATTTGGTCCTGTTTAGTTCTCCCATTGGAGGAAAATACTCAGTGTCCCTGTGTAATGGACCCCTTCCTTCTTAGGTTCAGCTGTTTTGTATATGCAGGGGAGAAATATGGCTTCGTGACCTTGGGCAAACCCTTTACCTGTGGGTGTCTATCTGCTGGGGACCCTCTTTCCTTTTCCTCCTTTCCCTCCCACTTCCCTATAGCGAAGGACAAGTTTCTCTGTGAAACCAAAAGTGTCTGATATATTCTTTTAGAGCCCAATGTAATAAGAGTAAGATTTACACAATGCTTATTTTCCTCCCTTCTTTCTCTCAATTATATTAGGTTTTCTTTGCCTCTTCATGAGATTTTACCTTATTTTTAACTCCTTTTTTTAAAATCTTATTTTACCACCTTTTCTCTCTTTTCCCCAGTATGATAACCTTTCCCCCTTTAGTTTTCTTTTTCATATTATCGAAGTAATATCAAATTATACCCCCAATCTTTAAGTATCCCCATAGTAGAAATAAAGTTCTCAAGAGTCCTTTCCTTTTTACCTTTTTATGCTTCTCTTGAGTTCTGTGTTTGGGGGTCAAATTTTTTGTTCAGATCTGGTCTTTTCATTAGAAATAGGTGAAATTCACCTATATCATTAAATGACCATCTTCTTCCCTGGAGGAGAATGCTCATTCTAGCTGGATAGGTTATTCTTGGCTGTAATCCAAGTTCCTTTGCCCTTCGGAATATCTGGTTCCAGGCCCTTCGATCCTTCAATGTGGAGGCTGACAGATCGTGTGTGATTCTAATTATAGATCCTCGGTATTTGAATTGTTTCTTTCTAGCTGCTAGCAATATCTTTTCCTTGGTACGATAGTCCTGAAATTTAGCCATGATATTCCTTGGGGTTTTAATTTTGGGGTCTCTTTCAGGAAGTGATAGGTGAATTCTTTCAATGGTGATTTTGCCTTCTGATTCTACAATCTCAGGGCAGTTTTCTTTCAGGATTTCCTGGAAAATAGTGTTTAGATTCTTTTTCATCATGACTTTCAGGAAGTCCAATAATCCTTAGATTGTCTCTCCTAGATCTATTTTCCAAATCAGTTGTTTTTCCTAGGAGATATTTCATATTTTCTTCTAATTTTTCATTTTTTT